>APFE030933507.1:0-13205 GCA_000404065.3 Pinus taeda
TTAAATCAAATTATTATATATGTTTTAGATAGAAAGTAATAAAATATTTTCGTTAAAATAGTATCTAATTCAATTCCCCGCCCTAATTAAAATGATCTACTCAATTCCCCGCCCTAATTAAAATGATCTATTTAACAATCATAATAATGTGTACTACCCAAACTTACCGATAAAAAAAATGAGATCGCTGTGATATTCTTAGCCATCCATCTCGATTTCACGCCATAGAACCAAAACCCAAAAAGTTTCAGATATGACATTGATGCGATTCCCATCACAACTCAAATCATGGCCTGAGAATATTACGTGGTTTAGGTGGTGGGGTTAAGAAGCACATGGTCCCCGCTTCCTCTCGCCTCTCTCCCATCATCATAACAACAGGTAACAATACAATAAAATCGTCAAACTCAGACCTGAGCAGGCGAACAACAGGGTCATAACTCTGAAGAGTGACTTGAAACCGACCCATTTATCCATATTCTCGATTTATGGATGGGATTCCCTTGCAGAGAAAAAGAAGGCACTGAATGTGTCCTTCCGACATCGATGCCCCCATGAAATCCCGCATTCCCAACCGCAGTCATTTACAACCACCCCCGTTGGTTGGTATTAGGTGAGCTAATCCCGCCCTTTGCCTATCACGTTACTGCATTCCCTGAAGCCACCATCACCACAGTAGCCTGCCTCTGTGCTAAAATATTCAGCAATTCTGCCCCTGCCCATGTCCGACCTCTGTGGTTTTGTATTGGGAAGCCCCAAAACATTTTGTCACTTTGGTACGTGTGAAAGTTCACGTGGATGTCCTGCACATTCCATGTGAAAATTCATGCTGTTAGAGAGAAGAATGGGCTATTTTAGTATAACACTCTGAGCTCAAGCTGAAACAGGGCATAGGTAGGGTTAGTTCTGTTTTTGCTGAGCTTAGCTGGTTGTGTTTAGTTTGTTTTGTCTCTTCAATCTCAGTCTGATTGTATACTTTCATGGAGTACTTAGAAATTGAGACCCCTGGTCTAAATGGGACTTAGCAAATTGAGATTCTTGGTTTCTGCAATTAGCACCATCATAGTAAACACTGCATCTTCTGCAATGTATGTTCTTCATCGTCAATCACAGGCTTTGTCTAACACTCTTTCTGTTCTGAGATCTTGTGCTGTTGATTTTGGCTCTTAGAACATGAGGGTATGTACTATATAGTATTGGAATGGGTTGTATATTGGTATAGAAGATTTCACTGTCCTGCAATCAATACCATGTCTCCTTTGCCTAATGGGTGTCCTTATAGAGCATGTCTAGGATTATGCTGCCAATGGCTAGTGCTGAATTTCATATTTTGTTCAGTATGTGGAGTGAATCAAGAGGGTTTATTTCTGCTTACACTGAAGAACTCAATGAGTGACCCACAGTCTGCCCTGTGGAACTGGAACATGGGAGACTTGACACCCTGCGCATGGAATGGAGTAACCTGTGAACAAATTCCAGGCAATAACGATTCCAGTGTCATCAGTCTAGTTCTATCCGGAAGAGAGCTTGTGGGCAGCATTCCATCAGAGCTAGGATGCCTCCAATACCTTCGTCACCTTGACCTTTCCAGCAATGATATCAATGGAACGATTCCCTATGAGCTCTTCCAGGCAACAGACATGCAAAACCTTAGCTTGGCCAACAATTCAATCTCTGGCACCCTGCCTTGGGGCATACAGCAGTTGAAAGCTTTACAGTACCTTGACCTGTCAAGCAATGGCCTCACAGGAATCATCCCAGAGAACATAACAACATTGACGGAACTAAGAGCTGTCTTTTTGGGAAGTAACTATTTTTCAGGACCTATTCCCAAAGGATTTGGATCACACGGAAAAGCTCTTGAAGTGTTGGATTTGTCTTCAAATATGCTTAATGAATCTATCCCTGCTGATCTTGGCAACTTATCAAATCTATACTGCTCCCTCAACCTGTCTAGAAACAGGATTTCTGGTACCATACCTACAGCTTTAGGGCATCTTCCAGTGAATGCAAGTATAGACCTTTCCAACAATAATCTGACTGGACCCATTCCACAGTTTGGAGCTCTTTTGCATCAGAAAAATGATGCTTTTGCTGGTAATCCAGGTCTTTGTGGTCACCCACTGACAAATTTATGTTCAATTCCTTCAACACTCTCGGATCCTCCAAAAATCAGCTCACCTTCAGCAATTGCAGCCTTTCCTGTTATCAACAAGCGAAAAGGTCTAAGTAAACGCACCATAGCTGCCATTGTAGTTGGAGATTTTGCAGGGATAAGCCTCCTTTGCGCAGTTTTTATTTACCGTTACTGGGGAACAAGAAGAAAGGAGTCAGAGGATGGGCCTAATACCAGGCATATCCAGTTGGACAACAATGGAGACTGTTCTTCCAGTTCGGGTAGAGTTGGATGGCTCTACCTTAAAAAAGTTGATGAGAGCTCAGATGGAAGTGTCTCAGACAATGGAGATCAACAGCAAGGAACTTTTGTGACATTACATGGAGATCTTGACATGGAATTAGATAAGCTACTCAGAGCCTCTGCATATATATTGGGTGCCAGTGGTTATACTATATTGTATAAGGCAGTTCTGGAAGATGGGCTGACTTTTGCAGTAAGGCGACTTGGTGATGGTGGTTTGGAAAGGTACAAGGATTTTGAAGCAGAAGCTAAAGCAATCGGTAGGGTTAAACATCCCAACATTGTTCGCCTCCGAGCTTTCTATTGGGGTATAGAGGAAAAACTGCTGGTTTATGACTACATTCCAAATGGAAGCTTGGCAAATGCGTATTATGGTGGGTTCTCCTGTTCTCTTTTTTCCATTTCATGTATATCCGCAGGAAATCTCGTTCAATTCGTTTTTGCATGGTTGTTTTTTATTTTTTTTTACAAAGATAGCCCTTCAATCGCTCGCATATTATGAGTTTCTTATGGATTCCACAATCTCCCCTGTTTAGCTACTGTTGGTAATCACAAGCCTGCATATTATGAGTTCCTTGTGGATTACACACTTTTCCCCTGTTTAGCTACTGCTGGTAACCACTAGATATTCAATGACATTTGATCCCGAGACCTCCTTCAGCATTTGCACTAAAGCATCTCCTAACCCAGCTAATCCTTGAGGCTATCTCTGCTAGATTGTTATCAACTAACCTTGGTGGCATTTGATATTATAGTGAATTTTCATTTGCTATTATTCCAAGTAGTCTGCAGGCTTATTCACAAGTATCCCACAGGCTTGGTAATTGCACAAGTCCCTGAAATTGAAGCCATCACCACTGAGCCTGATTTCTCCTTGCCTTTTAGAATGACCGTGTATGAAACTGTAGACCTTGAAAGTCTTTTCTATATTTTCTGAAGGGTAGAAAACACCAGGAATAAGGAAATGAAGGAAAGTGAAAGTTGCAGGTTTTTTTCGGCAGAAGCATCATAGATGTGAACGAAGATTGTTACATCAAAGAACTAAAGAGCGACTATACAAGATCACCATCTCTACATAAGCAAGGAGAGCTAGAATATAGAGTTTGGTTCCAACTTCAAGAACTATATCTTTGAAAGTGAAAACGAAAAGTTTAGGAATAGGAATCAACTTTCTGTGATGTGTCAAATTATTTGGGATTTTTCATCTTTGCTGCTTCATATAAGAATTTATTAAAGATAACAATATCAGTGGATCTTGCTCAGATTCTGGATTCTGCAGAGTCTATCCCTGTTTTCTCTTCTTTAGAATATATATCAACCCTTTTGTTTTGTTTTCAGGATATGTTGCAGTTTATTTCATTTCTCTTTTATCTTTAAGATGGATATTTATTTTTTTTCACCACGTTCTCTGTGGTTCATTTAAATTGGATATTTGTCATTTTGTTCACTGGGTTCTCTGTATTTTGTTATAACTGGTTATTGATAATTTTTCCCACTGAGTTCCCTGAGGTCGAGTATAATGCTTTCCTTTCTTATCAAAGAGTATTGCTTATCAAAGAGTATTGATTCTTTCCGATTTCCACATTCTGGATAACCAAATCCAGTTCTCTGTAATCATTGCAGAACGAAGTCCATTATCATGTAGGGTTTGAATTGTTATTCTCCTCTTGTTGCATGCTAATCTTGATCATCTTGTTCAGCGTCTAAGGTTCTTAGTGGCCTATCCTTTTCAGATCCTTTCACATGGACATTGACTAACACTATATCTCTCCAATCTTGCAGGAAGGTCATCAAACTCTCCCTTTTATCTGCCATGGCTGGCCAGGGTTAAAATTGCAAAGGGAGTAGCCAGAGGCCTGGCTTATTTACATGAAAAGAAGTTTGTTCATGGAAATATTAAGCCAAGCAACATCCTTCTGGGCTTTGACATGGAGCCATACATAGCAGATTTTGGGCTAGAAAAGCTACTGGACACTGCCAATGTCAAGTATAGTAGCTCTGCTATCCACCTAAGGAACCTTGAAGGTATATTTTCAGGGAGCAAACGCTCCACTGGCTCCCGCGATAGCCTGCAAACAACACCTGATTTGCTGGGCAGTCCAGGCACATCCAAGAACTTTGTATCTCCTTACCAGGCCCCAGAGGCATTGAAAACTCTCAAACCCAACCAAAAGTGGGATGTTTATTCCTTTGGGGTTATTTTTCTGGAGATTCTTACTGGGAAGCCACCTTCAGATAAGGATTTTGCAGCATGGGGTCAAAACTTTGTTGATGACAAGCATCGCCTTTTGCGCATGATAGATCCTACTCTTCGACCAGAGGTTGAAGGAAGGGAAGAAATCTCAGTGTCTGTGGGGATTGCATTGAATTGTGCTTCTGCTTCCCCTCAAAAGAGACCACCAATGAAGGAGGTATTGCATTTTCTAGAAAAAATGCCATCATCCACAACCGATTAACCAATTCTTTCTTCCTATGTGGCATCCTTGCTTTGACATAAATTGGACAGAGATGAAGACTTACACCCACATTCCATATTCAACAGCTCTACTTAGACATTGACATAAGTCATATAGACACCTCTATGATTGGGACTCAGCGAAAGACAAACTCTGCTGTCAACTCAGCTGCTAATGAAATGGCCAGAGTCTTCTTAAAAATTTCAATATTTCTACAGTTGAGAATTGTAGCAAAGCTCAGGGATCAAACTTAACTCCATGCTTATGAGGCATCCGCGTTCTTACACTTTACTTGCAGCTCAATCTCAGTTTTAATGGGAAGGTGATATATGGTTTATTATTGTTGCAGTGGCAGGGGATGGATTTTAATTGCTGGTTGGACCAAAAGAAACTGATGCAAATCAATATTGAAAATTAGATTTATTGGTTCAGTTATAGTTTGCATATACAAAGAAGAAACTGCTCTTTTTTCAGGTTAGAATCTTTATATATACATGTTCATCTCAGCGACAAATGATAATTTATCAAAACCATGAGAATGTACACAGCTTCCTTCATAAGCCTTCTTAGGAAGACCATGAAATAAGACAAGTGACACTGTGCTTGTATTTGTATCTTATTCTGCATAACATCTTCTTACTTAGGTGGAGAACAATTGGCTGCAGTATTTATATCAGTTTCTATGGAATGTTACTGCTGTTATATATTGAACAGGTCCATTATACCATATTCCTGGTAAGCCATATTTTATTGATGCCTGCATTAATTACTTCAGTTTGGAGACTGAACACATCATAATGACTCAATTAATTACATTACAGCATTGGGATATTTTGTTACATCATAACAGTATGGATTGAATTGATGGGAAAATTTATGTTATATTGTTAGCTGATATCATTAATTTAAATTATGTTACAATTATGCACCCATTATACAATACTTTAAATGCACAGTTCTGGTTTTGTTGTAAATTGGTTGAGTATAAACTAACGCACTCCATTCCACATGACTTTCAATGGAGATGGTAGTTATGAGAAAAAGGATAATTTGTTAAAATAATTGGGTTATTATTAATAATTGTGTTAATACTTAACTTTTTAAACCATAAATTGACTTTACTGTCCAATTATTTTAGTCGACAAGATTGATTTGATTATAATTTTTACCTCAACAAAAGTTGGAAGTAGATATTCACATGGCAGAACATGCTGATGAAAGTGATTAATGCAATATTTTGTAATGGCTATCATTTGTTTGAATAATTAGGTTTTGGGTTTGAATGTTAAAAAGTGGGCCGAAAGTAAAAGTAAATATAAAAATAAAAGTTTATATCTTTTACGAAAGTATTTTATTTTGGAAATTAAAGTTAATAAATTATGCAGCAAAACTGTCACTGTTTTAACTTTAATATATTTGGCCGACAGTGAACTAAATGAACTTATAGAAGTTTTGTCGAATAATCTTTATTAACGGGCAATTTACAAATATATTTAATTTATTTAAATATAAATAACATTTGATATCCTAAAAAGATTGTAAGTTAAATAAAAACAGATTATTAATTTTTTAAATGAAAACACGAATAGATATATATATTAGTTTTTTCTAATAAAAGTTAAATGGATTACTTTAAAGTTAGTTTAGATAAAAAATAGAATAAATATTAATATGAAATAATATAAAAAAAAATTGTTTTAGATTTATTAGGAATATAAAGATTTTAAAGAAAAATTTTAAAGTGTTAAGAAAATTAAATTATTATGTATTTATGAAGTTGCAAAATTTTAATGAAATTTTAAAATTATTTACAAATAATTAATATATATATCTCTATTTCTCGATGAGATGTAAATGTGTATTTAATGGGGCCTAGAGGTAATGCCTAACCTCATGGTACACATTAAGCATTTAAAGAGGGAGGACGTGGCTTGCCCTCACATGCATGCATATGTAATCTTCTAGTTGGCGGTGGTTTCTATTAAACGACTTTTGTGGAGGTTGAGACATCTTGTGGTGAATGGAGAGGAATCGAGGGAAGGTACTCGACATCCTGGTTCAATTTATTTGCCAAAATTGATTGTGTAAGCATCATTGTGTTATGGTTTGTGAGCGAATTCAAAAGTCTAAGATGTGGTCGTGCAAGTCTGCGGAACGAGGGCTAAATGTGTTGCGCTCCCTAGACGTCTGGTCTTATGCTTGATCGTTGGGAGATTGCTCTCCAAAAGGACCGTTGATGGTGTCTACTTTCATATGCAGTGCAAATGCTTAGGTTTTTTACCAGTTATTCTTGGTCTCCTTCTTTTGGTTGTGCGTTGTGTCTGGGTCTGGAATTTTAGGGCATTAGGTTGGGGTTTGATTTCAATTTTGGTTTGTAGCATGAGTCTGGGGTTTGCTGTCATTTTTTTATTGGCCATTGGTCTGTGTTTCTCATTTAAGGCTTAAGTTGGGGAATGTGAGTCCAATTTGAAGTGAAATATGGGGGCTTTGTAGGGCTAGGTTTGTTCCCTGGATGGATAAACTTTGGTTAGCAAAGCTTGGTGTATGGTTGCGTACTTTTGGGTTTGAGTTCATTTGGTATTTATGTTGTTGCTCTCGGGTTCAATGGTTAATGGTGAAAGGGTTTTGAGGGAGGAAGTTATATCCTTTGTCTCAATTGTCGAGTCGTCTGTAGAGCTTGCGACAAGTGTCTAGAGTTTTTATGATGATCTAGTCCAGTTGGTTCCCCGGTCTTGTTGGTGGTGGGTCTCGTCCATTCTCATATTTTTGCACAGGCAAAGGTATTCATAACAATTGTAGGAAGTGTGCCCCTGTCTCAACCATGTCGTCAAGACAGAGGATGAGGAGTAGGCAGGGGGTGGGGTGGGGTGGTGGCCGAGTATAGTAAGGGAAACAAGGTGCTAGACTCTTTGCTCATGACTCAGTTGCCACCTATTTCAACATTGTTTTGCTGGAAACTTGAAAGGAAATTCATAAGCGTGATACCCAAGCATAGTTTGAAAGACAATCCCTCTTAGAGTCTAAGTTCTTGGAGGATATGTCGGCTTGGGTTCCTGACCCTCGGCATACCAGGGGCACGAAGAAGAAATACTTAAATTCCACGGCTTTTCATTGGAAAATGAAGACCCTATTAGGCCTGGACCTAAAGGTTAAGCAAATGGAGAAGTACAATGTTTTTTCATCCCTAGAGGACATCAAGAGAGTGTTCAGGAATTAGTGGTTTTACTTGGGCATAATCGACTCCCGCCTTGCGCATATAAAAGCCATATTGCATGTGAATAAGATGGGGGGACATGATGGATCCTCTTAGTTCTAGTATGAGAGCTCTAACAAATATTTCTCCCTCAAAAAATGATCAATGAGCTTGGTTGGTTGGAAGTGTAGTATGAAGGTTTCTGTGAAGGTTCTTGCCATCTTAGCTCGTTATGCAGGGCACTTGCCATTTGTTTTGGTCTCCTCATTGTATGTTGGTTTGCGTGGTGGTTTATGGCATATTCTGTAGTGCACTTGTCATCTCTTATGGTCCCCTTGATATATGGACAATGACCAGTTGCGGCACTACAATCTTGGTCTGGTTATCTTGGTCTAGGTATCTTGTGAAAGGGTTGTGGCATTTTGTATGGTTATGTGTTTGATTTTTGGGTAGAATCTTTGTGGTTTGAAAGTTGTCGACATTGTTTGTGTTCGGGAAATATGGTTGCTATCTTAGTGTGGGCTAGTTGGGCAATGTTACAAGCCAGTTCTTTCCTTGGCTCTAATGTAATCTAGGTTGTGGGTGTCTCTAGTTTTAACAGGAGTGGTGACCTTGTTGGTCTGGTTGATTGATGTGGCTTGTTGAGGAGAGGTTGTATCCTCCATGGTCACTCTAGAAATCCTTGTAAACCCATGTAAATATGGTCTTTGATTAACATAAAGCCTTAAGTTACAAAATCTCTCTCTCTCTCTCTATATATATATGTGTGTGTGTGTGTGTGTGTGTGTGTCTTATTGATAATCAACTATGTACATATTATTTAGACGTATCTTTCTCTCAAATATAAAAATATCTTAGATTTTTAGGCAATCTTGCTTTAAATTATGAAAAATTGTGAAATATTGGCCAATCTTTTGTTAAAATATTAGACCTTATAAATAATAGGAAAATATTTTCTACTAAAATATAATTTACTCATTTTCCATACTAGGGAAAATATGCCTACATGCCTACTTTTCATCATCTAATAGGTTTTTAATGATGCACTCCTGCAAATCTATTTATTTGTTTTGATCCCTTTTACAACAAAGGTCATGTATGTGTTAATCTAACCTCCACTTCCCTCAATCTTGGGAGATATTAATGTGTGCACTCTCACTTCATGAATATTAACTCTAGTAATTAAATTACATCCATATCCTTGAGAGCTTGTGCTATCCATGTTGATGTAATTAGATGTAGCCTTAAACCTATTTATTTAAGGAGAAGCACCATTAGGAAATTTTTGGAAGCTTCTGAAGAGTAGTAAGTTCCCACAAATTCTTTTTTGTATTATTATCGAATAAGAATTGATGTTTATCTTCTTTTTTTATTTAGTGACCTTATCTTCTTTAGCACATCTCTAAACATACTTAACTACTCTCTAAAATATCTTAATATGTTGTTAACAAGAAATCTATATAGGATTCTTTATAAAAGTTGTTACTACACTTTTCCCAAGCCACCTTATCATGTACATTAGCAAGCATCTCTTTTGTAACATTGAGTCATTTGTGGACATTAAAAGCATTTTCCTCTGTCTTTCTTTCTTTGATATTAGATTTTTTCTATTGATTGGAGATCATATTACATGATGCATGATTAACAAATGCTTCTTATTTGTACGAAAAATAGAATGGAGATATAAAAGAGTTAAGACATGAGAAATGAAGAGTTTGGTTTTATTTATCTAGATCACAATATCACGCATATGAAAATTATTTCACCATTTGAAAAACTTATCATTTCTTTATCCACTCACTATATGAGTTCCATTGGGAGTGTAGAGCCTTACAACAATAATATATTAGTGCAATTTTCAAATTTTCATATAATCTACTAATTATCAGCACTAAACTCTTTATAAATGAAGTTGAAACACTAAAAAACAATGCTTGCGTTTTAATTTAAAAGAGAATTATCATGGTAAATTAGTATAAGAATATTATTAGAAACAATAACCTAGTTATAAGCCTAAATATTGGCAAAGGCTAATTCTTCATGTGGCATAATCAATTAACCATGTGATCTTGCTACATGATGCAAAAAAAATGACCCATGGATCCTAATACTTTTTAGGTTTCTTTTTCAATTCAATAGGCTTTTCTTCTTCTTCCTCTTCTTGAGATAGCAAAGATAATGATTCTAAGCTTACTAGATAACCAAATTATCAACATACCTTGCAATTTCCACACTAGCCACTTACGGATTTTCAAACATCAATGTTTAGATTATAAATAATGGATGGGCATAAAAAAAAACATAAACATTAACACCAAAAATAATAATAATCACATGAACCTACTGAGAAAGCGGAAACACATAAGATATCATCTTCACATTGGATACTTTGGAGAAAGGCAATCTTGAATACCACGATCAATTTAAGAAACACCAGACTACGGGAGAAGTGAGTGTTAATTTTTAAAATTTTGATATAAACATTGGTTTTGAAGAGAAATTGCAATTAACAATGTAAAAATTACTGAATAAATAATTACCAATTAAACTTTTAAGTCACATTTTAATGGGTTATATGCTTAAAATTCTAGGATTTCAATGCATATTTGTTAGAACTCTATTATAGACCAAGACAAATGTAACAAATCAATGTACACTATTGGATCAATATGATTGTTTTCACATAAGGCTTGATCATTAAAAGGACATTAAGGTTGTGCTTTTTCCTAGTAAAAGAATAGTCGGTCACGATATGTCTATAACATATCATAACCATTAGATTACATAAATATAAATGCATACTAAAGAAACAAACTTTTACCCAAATATACATTAAACCAAGTGGATATTCACTAACTTCTAAGCTTTTAAATATTCTAACATACCCCCTTAGGAACAAGTTGGGATAGGATTGGTGGATTTAAAATGATGAACATTAGGAGAGGGAAGGAGATATTAGAGCCTATCCCCCCTTAATAGCAATGAATTGAACTCCAAACATAGATTGAAGTTTGGAAAATTTCACTTATATAAGAGACTTTATGATTTTTTTTTGCAACTTGATCATTTTTAGGGAAAGGAGCACTTTGAGAACATGATTGTGAATGGATTTTTTAATGTACATGTGTATCTTAATGCTTTTATAGCACTAAGTTGAATGAGATATTTTACAATCTTGATGACATTTGTTTTGTCACATTAGAAGATGGTCAGATACAATTTCTAGAATCGAAAACTTGAAATGATTTGTTGAAGACACAAATCTTTTTGAATTGTATCAATTGTTCCTTGACACTCTACTTTTGTTGGAGAAGGACAAATATCCTACTATTTCTTACAAGCTCAAATGTTAGGTCCGAAACCAAGATTAAAAACATGATTTTTAGTATATTTTTTATCATTAAGCTCACCAACCTAATTAGAATCAATGAAATAAACCAACAAAGGAGACTCCCCCCAAAACTATAATATATCCCAAATTGAACTATATCATAGATATACCAAATTATTATTTTCACTTTTTTCCGATGGCTCTCATTGGGTGTGTACATATACCAGAAAACAAGACCAACAACAAAGGATATATTATAATTGGTATAAGTCAAATACAAAAAGATACCAACTAACCAATGGTACAAAGTGACAACTACTTTAGGTGTAGTACATGTGATGATAAGTTTCACTCTAAATTGGAATGGAGGGTGGGTTAGTTTAAAATATTCCATGTGAAATCAGTGAAGAAGATCACATGCATATTTATATTGGGAAATATAAACTCCTTCCTTGGTTTGCAATACTTGGAAGGTAAAACAATAATGCAAATGACCTACGTTTATTATTTTAAATGTATTCTTAAGGTTGCATTTCACATGTTTTAAAATTTTAGGGTCAATATTGGTGAGGTTAAGGCCATCAACATAAAGAATATGTACCATGAGATGAATTTCTACTTTCACGATATAGAAATTGGAGTTATAATGACATCTATAAAAGGTAGTATTAAGAAAAAAATCTATCCATTTTAACATATTAAGCCTAATGAGCTCTCTTAAGACCACATATAGCTATCTTAAGGTGGTAAACAAGGCCAAAGACATTCTAAAGATAACTAGGAGGTTGTTCCATAGATTTCTTCTTGCGATTTCCCATGTAAGAAGGTGAATTTAACATACATCAAATGGGGCTCCCATTTATGTGATGTAGTAAGGAATAGAACATGGTCTATGGAATTCATTTTGGATATAAGGGAAAATGTTTTATTATAGTCAATTTTAAGACCCCAATATTAACCCTAAAACCCTCTATTTCGCCTTAGATATTGAGTTATTACATGTGTACTATTCTATTCTTATGTAGTCCATAACGCTCATTGTATCATTTCAACATATTGTCTCTTGTCCCCATATATATATAATTATATAATATATATATAAATATAATATAAATATATAATATCAAGGAGACATTGGTTAGGACATCATATCTTACGTTGCATTGAATAAATTGTAAAAGGAGGTTCCACCCTTGAAATGGATTTTATTCATTGATTTATTTTTATTTTTAAGGCACAAGGTTGATAACATTTGGTATTAGAGCATATTAACCTAGGGTTATACTACTTTAAACAAGTCATAGTGTCATTTTCACTAAAAAACAATTTCTCGGAAGCTTTAGACCATGAAATTTTGAGATGCTTGAAGAACGATCTCAACATAACTCTTGTAAAAAATTAATATTTTTGTTCATTGTATTGTTAGAGAGATACCCTATGGAAGTCAAGGCTTGTGAATGGTCCTAAAACATTTTCAAAGGAGTGATAAGGGAATTTCACTATAAATTTATTTATGAGACACTTCAAAATATGAAATATTGAAAATATTGAGGAGAGATTTTGAAGCACATCTACTCAATATTTAATATTCTGGTTCAATATACTTTAAGAGATATACCCTATGCAAGTTAGGGTTTGTGAGTGGTCCTAAAACCAATTTGATATGAGTGATGTTTGAATTTTACTGTAACCTTTTCTTTGGGGCACTATGGACCATGACATTTTAAAGAGATTGAGGAAATATTACTAGGTACAAATGATAAGAATTTTAGATTTTGGTTCGCTACAGGCTTGGATATACACCCT
>APFE030933511.1:0-16728 GCA_000404065.3 Pinus taeda
ATACACATGTGGTTAGATGCCCCAGAATCTAACAACCAATGTTGATCATGTTTTGAAGCATTAACAGACAATACCTCATCACTCATACCTGAAACTGAACCTGTATTTGTGGTATTGGCTTCCTTCTTTTCTGTCGAAGAGCCCTCTTTATTAGCCTGCTTTCGCTTCCAACAATCCTTTTTCAGATGTCCAGCCTTGCCACAATGCCAGCACTTCGCCTTGGGCTTCTTTCCTTTGGACTTCGAACGAGAGTTGCTATGCTTTCCACCAGAGTGTCTCTCTCGTGAGCGACCTCTGGCCATCATTACCTCTGATGTCGAGGTGTCTGCATTCGACCTCTTCCTCATCTCCTCAGCCAACAAGGCTCCAACAACATCGTCAAACTCAAGAATATCTGATGTACTAAAACTTATGGAAGTAACAAAATGATCCCAGGATTCAGGTAAAGAACATAATAAAGTTATCGCCTTATCCTCTGAATCAAATTTTACATCTAGACTGTTTAATTGCACCAACAAGGTATTAAAAACATTCAGGTGATCAGCAATTGAGGTACCTTCTTTCATCCGCAAACTGTAAAGCTGCCGTTTCAGGAGAATTCGGTTTGTCAAAGATTTCGTCATGTAGAGCTTTTCAAGCTTCGACCACAGGCCTGCAGCGGTTTTCTCTGACACAATGTTAAACAGAACATCGTCCGCCAGACATAACCGAATTCCGCTCAGAGCTCTAGCATCCATCTCATCCTATTCATCCTCCATCATGGAAGCAGGTCTTTTGTTTTTCCCCAACAGTGCTTTCGCCACACCTTGTTGAACCAGCAGATCGTGCATCTTCACCTTCCAGATCTCAAAATTATTCTTGCCATTGAATTTCTCAATTTCGAACCGGGCACTTTGATTTTTGGCCATCTTGTATCAGCAAAAAACAATAATCTCCAATATCCAACCAGCAAAAACAAATTGCCAATGCCTTTGTTTTTACTCAACAAAAAACTGCCTATGCCTTTAAAAAACTTTACACAAAAATTTCCATGTGCCTTTGTACTTATGCCATTAAAAAAAAATTTAAGTCCTTTCCAAAAAAAAACTGCAATATCCCTTATAACTCCTTTTTTGTTTAAAGGCATAAAACAAAAAATCCACCACATGCGTTCACCACCCATATAACATATTAATCCCCATATGTTAATTCACCATATGCACATATGTCAATCCACCATATGCATAAAACTTCACCATATGCTTTCAACGTTTTTTTTGTTTGAACAAATATAGGTTATATAACTTTTAAAAATCGGCCCTTTTAAAAAAAACTGCCACAAAAGTCCACGCAGCAATCCACCATATGCTTAAAACTGCCACAAAAGTCCACGCAGCAATCCACCATATGCTTTCAACGTTTTTTTTTTCGTTTGAAAAAATATAAGTTATATAACTTTTTAAAAAAAAATCGGCCCTTTTAAAAAAACTGCCACAAAACTCCACGCATCAATGGTTTTATAACTCCATACAGGGTTTGAGCATATATATATGTTATATGATTTTTTAAAAAAACAAAACTGCCGTGTAGACGTCCACAAGTTCCACGCCAACACTCACATATATCCGTGCTGGTTTAAACATGTATATACACGCAAATTTAAATCATACCCACGTTGTTGTTTTAAATAAAAAACCCATGCTGTTGTTTGAAATAAATCCACTTTTAAATCATACCTCCATGCGCACAGTTAATTGCAAAACGCAACAGATGGTGAATATGCATCAGCAACCGTAAGTTAATAAGCACCAGCGTACTTATCAGACTCTCCGCTCAGATATTACAGTGCTCAGCCACACGCAGCAACAAAATCTTCAGCACCAGGCAGCACTTCAGCGCTCCAGCTCCACGCGCTCTGCCAGCAAAAGGTCTGCTCTCCACGCACCAACAGCAACAGCAATACGCCCACACAACAGCAACAGCAATACGCCACTTTTGCTTCAACCTCAGCTTTTCTCCAGCAACACCTCCAGCACCTCCAACATGCTCTGATACCAATTGTTGGATCAGGTGCTAAGCAAACAAATTAAACACACACAGTAGAAGCAACCACATAACACAGTATTAACGTGGTTCACCCAACCAATCTGGGCTACATCCACCAAACATAGGCATCAGAAATAATTAATCAAAATTTGGAGATTACATCAATGAAATCCTCACACACTCTTAGCAAACCATCCGAATGGTTGTCTATTATATAGTAGAGAGAATCTAACTGCTCTCACATCAAATTTAGGATGCATTAATTTGCTCCCAACAACCTGGAGATAATCCAGCAACAAATTTCCTATTGTTGTCACTTACAGAGATTTCTGCCTAGTTTAGTTTAAACAGAAAATCTCAACAAGGGAGCCCTGTGAGTTATTTTCTTCTGCATTTGACCGGGTTCACATAGAGATTTTAAATTTATTCTTGAAACTTAATTTTCTCTTGAATTGAGTTCTCCTTTGCAGGGAAAACCGAGTATTCCAAATACCGTTTCTCGAGTCGTTAAATACATTCCTGTTCTGCGGAACGAAATCGAGAAATTAAAAAGAGAACGTGCTAAGTTGATAGACGGCACCAAACAATCAGTTTGTGCAAGCTACCTCGTGAGCTCAAAATCTGTGAGGAGTAATGAAGCTGAAGGATTGGTAGAATATATGGGCCCTCCTCTTCCTGTGATCACAGGCTCTCCCGATCATGTTGAAGTTACAGTAAAAGCAGGGTTTGGAAGTTCACAGATGATAGTAACAATTTGTAATTCTAGAGTTTGCATTCTGTTCTCTACGCTTTTGGTGCTTCTAGGAAAGGTGGGACTCGACGTACTCAATGCTTCTACTTTCATCTCTCAGGATAAAGTTTGTCATAATCTTCATCTCGAGGTGGGGCAAACTTTTCTAATTAATTGTCATCTGTTGGGCGTGTCTGCCCACGGAGTCAAAGCATAGCTGACAATCGTAGTGTCTTGGTTGTTTCAGATGATCGCAGGAAAAAGTGAAGTAGATCCAAATCTTCTGCAAATGAAGCTTCTCTTACTCTTTTGTGCTAAAACCTCACCAGACATGAGAGAGTTAAAATGCCAAAAGACCTCAAAAGAATTGCACCTCAATGCCAATGTTTCCAATGAAATATGATGCGTTCCGTTTCATGCACAAGGAGCTTTGCATTCTTGAACTACCACAAAGAAAAGTCTTTTGCATCTAATAGTCAGTCTCGAAACAAAGGAACCGATTCTCGCCCAAAGGTTTCCTGTACTATTGTAAGATTAGAATCTATGGATCCTGTTCGGTTCATGATGTTCATGTTTCCTAGGAATTTTCTTTCAGGCTGCTTTTATGGTGTGAAATAAAATTTGCCAACAATTTTTTAGAATTCAAGTTGCTTCAAAGTTTAACATTTAGATTCTGCATGACTCCATGACTCCTTTTAGTGGTGAATAATCATCTTGGATCTTTCAAAAGAAGAGAAGTTCATTAGAAAATTTGTGAGATTCGAAAAAATATTCAAAAATATCATAAAAGATTAGACAAACATAAACTGAATTGCTTATATTTTATACTTATATATATATATATTTTTATTATTATAATTTATATATATATATATCACAGAATTCCTTTTCCGATATTCCTCAATTAATCAACAAAAATATGCACTAAATATTCCTATCTCTATTCCAAAATACCAAAAAATTATAATATTTATAAGTGATTATTATTAGTTAATAATTAACTAAGCTACAATATCCAATTCCTACTTGTATCAATTGTGATTCTTATTAAGTAAAGGAGTCTGTTTTTAGTAGTTATGATCTATTTCCTATATTGGTGTGTGGTTGAAATATTCTTTCAACCAACCGATAGTGTGTCCAAGATAATGTACCTATCTTGACACAACACTTATTGTGTATATGTAATTGCATTTGATTAATAAATCAGTTTGGATTATCATATTTTATATGGTATTAAAGCTATGAGGGCTTGGCCCTCTCGTGGGCTTGGATAGTCTTGGGCTGAGGGAAATAATTGAGAAGTATATTTTTGTTTTTAGTTTTTTTTGTCCATCATTCTTGGAAACATGTGGTTATTTTTTGTGGTCTGAGCATGGACAAAGACTCTCTATTGCCGGATCCGTGGAGGTGTTGCAGAGGGTGTTATAGATCTCTGTTTGCAGATCTGTTTCCTTGTATTTTTTTGTTTGCTTGTAGAGACTCAAAGTGATATGCTCGCAGCGTAGAAGCATGGAGCGGCCTTGTCATGTCTGTACTCCATAGCCAGTTGAGAAAGGGAGTTGGAGTGTGCATCGATGAGGGCGGCAACATTGGTGCTAGTGTGGATTTGAGATCGTGGCATCATGGCCGAAGGTCGAAGGTATTGGTACAGTGAGCATGGATCCAGTGTGAACATGGTCACATGGTCCGAGCATCGAAGTGGTAGTGGTGATCATTTGAGCATGGCTATTTGCACTTTCTGGTGAGGTTTTGACTTTGCGGGCAACCGAAGTTCAGTGAAGCAACGCGTAAAGGGTGGAGCGCATACCCCATTAACATGGTGGTATCATAGGTGTATTGCAGTATCTCTGCTTTACATCACTGCTCGCCATCCAGATGCCTCTGAGCCTGGTTGAGGTAGTCGGGTTGTATCTTGCTTCTCCAGCCACTATGGGCCAAAAACCTTCAATAGCATACACTTGAGATCATCTTGCATCTGTATTGGTATTCTCGGAAAAGAGTAGGGTAATAGGTCATGGAAACCTCTTCTGATCCGCTTAAGGGGAAGGCCTGCTCCATAGACCTTTCGAGCAATGGAGTTGCACGTTTGTGGGAGGCCGTTAACCAGAAGCTTGAGGATTTCATGGGCTACACGGACGATGTTTTAGCGGAGTATGTTGTTGTACTTATGTGTCATGGAAAACAGCACGATCAGGCAAAGAGAGATCTGGATGCATTTCTGGGCAATCATAGTGGTGCATTTTTGGCATGGTTGTGGGACCACATTGCATCCAACATAAACCTGTACATGACATCTTTAGAATCATCACAACCAATTGATGTAAATGAGCAGGGAAAAGTTAGTTCCAAGGAGCAAGTGAAGAGGAGCTCAGAGAAACAGACTAAAAGGAATGTTGATGCAAAAACAAAGTCTAAATGTGACAATGGAGCATCAGTTTTAGTTTTGACTCACATAGACATCCATGGACGACCTATTAAGTCCTGTGAAGCTTGGCAAAGAAGGGATTGGAACCCTTCTAATCATAAACCATTTAGAGAAGCAAAGGAAACACCGAAACAACAAACTAAGTGTGGAGAGCCGATTTGTCAATTCGAGAATGCCATTGTTCAATTCTTTTATTTTTTTTTAAGTGTTATGTCGGTGATGTAATTCTCGTGAGAAAAATATAGTGGCATTTAGTTTGGCCAACTATTGACAGACATTTGTGTCTGTGTTGGAACTGGCCATTCCAACAATAGACAAATTTATTTGTAGGAATGCTTAGCAACCAGATATAATTAAGACATGATAGTGAATATGGCATTAGAGGAACTGCATTAGAGATTGAACGATATATTGTGAGTTTATGGAATAGACTCCTAGCATGTTATTTTATGAGTCACATTTTATTAGTAAGCAAGTCTAGGGTGTTTTCTAGTGGTATTTGTAAATTGTATATCTGGTAACTCCAGAATTGGACTATGAAATGTAAGTCTTGTAAGGCATGTGTAACCCCATACAGTTCGTGGTAATCTGAAACCAACTGTGTGTTTGCAGTGTTGGTTTGTGGTAAGCTAGAAACCACATGTAAGAGTGAAGTGCCACAGAGATTCCTGTTCGTATGGTTTAGGGTTAGCCTAAAAAACCCTGTTCTTATGGTTTAGGGTTAGCCTAAAAAACCCTCTTCCTCGTTGATTCAGGTCTTTAGTGAGCCTTAATGACTCGAGTTCCCTAGTGGCAAGGTTGTCGCCAAGAGTGGCTTGAGTGCCTTCGTATGGTTTAGGGTTAGCCTAAAAAACCCTCCTAGTTGAGTCAGGTCTTTAGTGAGCCTTAATGACTCCAGTTCCCTAGTGGCAAGGTTGTGGCCAAGAGTGGCTTGAGTGCCTTTGTCGCTGAGTAGCCTTCATGGTTGTGTTGAGCCTTCATGGATGAGTTGAGCCTCAGTGGTTGTGTTTAGCCTTGGTGGCTATGTTTAGCTTTGGTGGCATGGTTGAGGGTGATTTGATGAAACCTAGAGCATATCTAACAAAACCCATATTAACAATGATGGAGGGGGATTTACACTTATAGGTATATGTATGCAACTATAATGGTTGACAGAATCATGTATGCAAAGGGCATCCTACAAGACTCGCGGTTGCAGCAGTTGGAACCCATGAATATTGATAGATGGTTGTTCCTTTATATGGATATCAACATATTTTTTTTGGTATATTTGACCACAACTAGATTTTATAGATTGATATGGAGACAAGTACTCAGAGTGTTGGAATACCGAGTTCCTACTTGTCCGAATTGTGATTCTTACTAAGTAAAGGAGTTTGTTATTTGTAGTTAGGATCTATTTCCTACATTGATGTGTGGTTGAGATATTCTCTCAACCAATAGATTGTGTGTCCAAGATAGTGTACCTATATTGAGACAACACTTCTTGTATATATGTAATTGCATTTGATTAATAAATCAATCTAGATTCTCATATTTTATCACTATTGTAAGATTAGAGTCTGTGGATCATGTTCAGTTCATGATGTTCATGTCTCTTAAGAATTTTCTTTAACGCTGCTTTTATGGTTGAAATACAGTTTGCCAACATTTTTTTGAATTCAAATTGCTTTGATAATGTGGAAGTCAATTTGTCAAAGTTTAACATTTAGATTCCGCATGACTCCTTTTAGTGGTGAATAATCATCTTGGATCTTTTGAAAAGGAAAAGCTCATTAGAAAATTTGTGAGATTCAAATTATATCTAAAAAGATTAACATAATATAAACTGAATTGTTTAATAATTAAAAAATAAAATAAAATATAAATATATATTTATTCCACCATACTTATACTTTTATACTTATAATTTTAGTTTTTATATACATATATATATATTCCAAATAACATGGAATTCCTCCTCCAATATTCTCAATTAACCAACAAAAATATGAACTAAATATTCTTGTCTTGATTCCAAAATACCAAAGAAATACAATATTTACAAGCGATTATTATTAGTTTATAATCAACAAAGCTACAATACCTAGGAAACTTAAAATATTATGAAATTCCTTTTTTGCTTGAGAAACAACATAATTATCTTCGTGTTCCTCATTGATAAACGAATTATTTTTGGATTAAAATTGTTATTGAGATGTACAACATAAAAAAAAGGGTCAAAGGAAGAAAAAAAAGTCCAATATTAATGTTATTAGTGCCTGCCATCCCGCAATGTCCAAAGATTATAGTAATAGGAAACGAGGTGGTTGGTATTAATTGAGGTGTTATTAGGTAGGTTAATTTGGTATAATCAAACATTTCAGGAATATATTCATCTATGGTCTTCTATAGCCTCTTTTCGAAGTAGAGGGAAGAAACCATATAATATATTATAATATGCTTACATTTTGATGCAAAAGTAAAGCCTAGTAAATTAATGCTAACATTAGTTAATGTTAGTTTTCATATATTTAATTTTATGTTATATATATATGATCTTGTGAATTAGAGATATATATCTCATTCTGAGTAAACCATAAAAATACTCACATACAATTCACATGAGTAAACAAGTGGCATGTAAGTGAACAAGTGGTGAGTGATAGGAGGATTAAGTGGGAGTGAAGCCAATGCATGCAAAGGTAGGTCTTTAGAAAGCTTTTTATTATCAAACCTACCTTCACAATTACAATTATATTTCTGGACTGCCTAGCAATTCTTCATTGATTTCTTCGGCTATTTCAGAATTCTTCCTGGACTATTTCAGAAGTATGTTCCAAAATTGTTTCAGAATTCTTCCTTGACTACTTCATAATTCTTCCTCCACTACTTCAACTTTTTCACAATTCTTGCCTGACTGCTTCTCACTGCTTGGACTACTTCTCAAGTCTGTTTCAGAATTCTTCCCTGATTGCTTCACAGAATTCTTGCCAAACTGCTTTGACTGCTTCAAAATTATCTGGTTCATAATTTTTCTTGGGCTTGTTTCACAATTTCACAATTATTTGCTTTATGCACAATATAGTAGCAAGATTCCTAGGAAATTAGGATCAAGATATCAAAGAGTACAAAATTTGAAAGAGTAAGAGACTATTTGAGAGAAATCACTAGTGGGACAAATCAAGAATTCAGGTTCTAAAATGAAATCAAGTTTTCTTATCCAAGAAAAATATAAAAAATATAAATATATATATATATATATATATTGCATAATCAAGAAAATATTTTCTTTTTTCTTTCTGTTGTATTGCCATATTGCCAACCACTATTATTATTGGTTTTCCAAGTTCATAAACTAAATCTCTATTAATTAATTGTTTTCTAGGTTCATAAAGTAAAAACAATTTTAAATAAAAAAATAAAAATCTGTAATTATCCAAGAAAATATTTTTCTTTTTTTTTGTTGTATGCACCTATGCCTAACCACTATTAATTACTCGTTTTTCAAGTTCATAAAATAAACCTTTATAAATTACTTGTTTTCTAGGTTCATAAAATAAAAGTTTTATTAAATAAAATTGTAGGTTCATAAAAGAAAAGCGATTTTAAATAAGATTATAGATTCATAAAATAAAAGTGGTTTTCATTATCCAAGAAAATAGAAAACTATCATTTATATCCAAGAAAATAGAAAAATGTAATTTAAATTCAGTGTTCTGCTATTTTTCAAGTGGTGAGATTCACGTTCCAATAAAGCTACTAACCCCATTGAATTCTCTTTGTAATAGTGATGGTTGAATCCTCCCCGTTCTTGGATCTCTGAGCTGCAACTTATTGCAGAAATGCAGAGAAGCAATATGCTCATTGCAACCCCAAGACAGTCACGCCCAAATTAATGGTAGAGCTTGTGATCTCTTCTCTTAACTTGTATGCCCATGCAAAATACATAGATAACCATCGATACCCAAGGAGGGTTTCGTTTGAAAAAGGTTGTTACCCCATTCAGCTTAGGCACGACTAAATTCCTAAACTTGCTTTTCGTAGAATCCAAATAATGAATGACAACCTGGGACTTTCGCACAGGCAGGGAAAGCTCTTCTATTACCTGTGTCATATACATTAGCTTGTATTATCAGCTGTTCTTTAACAATCCGTGCAATTATAACAGCCAAGCGAATAGCCATGGCTCGTTGGTGTAGATCTCAGTGCTCATTGAATTTTTGGAAAACACCCAAGTCCCCATCCCCTTTATCAAATTCTTGGGAGTTTCAATATAAGGAATATTTTGAAAGTCTAGATCCTTTGTAATTGGCATGCCCAACTCAGACATGCAAGCCCGTATTTTATCATCCCTTCCATACAAACCAGGATACCTCTGAACACACTTATCTTGCATAGTCTCCTATGCCTTTGCCAGAGGATAGCTAATGGAAAATCCGCCTCCCCATACTTGGATAGAAACCTGACCAGATTATCAGCAAAACAGACAATATCATCATCCCCATGACAAAACCAATGTACATTAAGAAGACTCATTTTGAAATTCTCAGACACAATTGGGGGAATTCTAATGGCAGATCTATATCCCTTCTTGTTGGTGTACTTCAAATAGGAGGTTTTAGCTGATATTCTCTATGGGAGTAGAGAAGAATTGTCACCCTTGCCAGTTTTCACAGGCTTCTCTAACCAAATAAACCCCCTCATCTCTTTCTACCTCCACCATAGCTTTATGTATTCTTTTCTCTTGTACCATAACCTAGTAGAGGCAATAATCCCAAACACTATGTGCTTCAAGTAGGTTCCTGTAGAATTAGGAATAACTTGAAGCACTTCCCTATGAATACCATCCTCATCGCCATTGACAACTTTTGTAGTATTCTCCACGGCTAAAACTTCCACACTGTTACTAGTACTAATACTAGAACTGTAGCATTTGTGCTTGCTCAAGAAAGAAGAATTAGTGCACCAGTAGAAAAAGCTGAAGTATTTTTCAGGTGCAGAAATGATTGTGCCATGTTTTGCTGCCTAGGACAAGGAGCAAGTGGGTGGGGTGGCCACTGAAGTGGAGGAAGGAGTTCGAGGGAGATTGTCACCACATAGAAAAAAAGACAAATCTCTTGCTGCTCTCACGAGGAGGTTGTCTTCATTTGAGGCATGAAAACAAGCTTCATTTAGTCTCTCACCACATTTACTTGCTAGAATAGTTGTTGACATTAGGCGCTTAAACTTTCATCCTAAAACTTTAATTCTTAGAACAGTTGTCGGCATTCACATAAAATTGATTTTTTGGCTTAAACTTTGGTCCTCAAAATTTAATGCCCAGCCAGGAAGAGCTGCTGGAATTCACATAAACTTGATTTTTTTGCTTAAACTTTGTTTTTGAAACTTTAATGCCCAAAATAGTTGTGCGAATTCTCATAAACTTTATTTTTTTGCTAATTATTATATGAATGAACAATTTAGTATATGCAATTGTATTTCCATATAAATGACATAGAGTCTGTCAGGTGGGTCATATTTAGAGTCATTTCATGAATAATAATAGTCTTGTGCATGATCCAGATTTAGTTCATCCCTATATACTCTTAATAATGTGACAGTTAAATTTTGTAGTATATCTATTCTCATTAACAATTGCATATATTTTATGGGGAACATATAATAGGTATTTTTCCATGTGTTTCTTCATTATAGTTCACTTGTTTAGAGGTCAACATCATTTTCTATATTTGTCCTCGTTAACAGTTGCATATATTTTATAATCAACATATAATAGGTATTTTTCCATGTGTTTCTTAATTATTGTTCACTTGTTTAGAGTTCATTCTCAGTTTTTTTATGTACATATTTATTTAATAGTCTAGAGTTGGGACTTCGATTTCTCAAACAAACTAAGAATGCTAACTAATAATGAAAGGGCCAGGGATTGAGTCAATCTCAATGCAGCGGGTCCGCAAGTCTGTCCTTATTCTCTTAAAGGAAGGTTTTCTTTTTCGAAAATACGCTTGGCTTTGGATGTCAAGATGATCTAGTTCAGTTGATCTAGATGCAGGTTAAGATCCAAAGCTAGTTGTTCATTGGGAAATGTTACAATATTTTTTATATTTTAGGTTAAATGTAAATAAATAGTTGGGAATAGAATAGGGCCAATGACGATAAACACAGCATAAATGGGTGAAACAATCGTTGTTGTCTCCCTGACTTTTGTCTCTACGTAATCTGTTGGCTGAGTTGTCTCGCTTGTTTGTTAGGGATCAACCTCATCATCCACTGTTACTTAACAGAATCACCAAAATTGACATAAGTGGGTTCAAAGTCAACATATTCTTCAATTGGATAAATAACTAGCTCTCGAAATCCAATGGGCGATGCCTTCGATACTAGCTTTGGATCTAGAGGCTTCCGAACCAGAACATCATATGCATATGCCGCCAATCGATTGGTTGGTAAGACGTAGGGGTACAAGTGCACGCAGAATCTACTACTGGATCCATTTCCTCATTAATAGCTTAATTGGCTAAGTCAACAGAATCATCAACATGAACTGGCTCTGCCCTATCCTTCCCTGCACTATCCTTCCCTGCACTTCTCTGCTGGAGGACTTGAAACTGGAGAATTTGTAAATTGTTTCAAGGTCAACGCTACAATCTCCGTCTATTGAGTAAACAACAGAATCATCGACATTCAATGGGTAGAGAAGGTAGAAGGATGGATGGGTAATACATGCATTACTGCCTTTTCCGAATAACAATGTTCTAAGTGCCCATCTCTACACTCTCTTAGCATCACAACAGGGACTTGTTGCTTGGCAACATCTCTTGTTTAGTATTGCATTGATCTTTTCGTATTTGCATAAAAAAAAAATTGTTAACCTAATGGAATTCATAATAATATTTTAAATACTTATAAATGAAAAATTTGTGAAAAGAAAATTGACTTGTGTGGTTATATTACTCTAATAGTCTTTAATTGCTTCCATAGAACGTTGGAGTGTATATCACTCTTACATTTTAGTTATTAAATTCAAAGATATTTACGACTAATAATTCTTTGAACAATTTCACGAAAATGGTATATAGTATCTATATGTTGGCTTTTCTCATGAAAGACATGATTTTTGGATAGTGTCATGGTCAAGTTGTTGTTGCAGTATATCTTACTTATGCTTAATAAATATTATTAAGATATATGTGCAACTCTAATGTTTGGTCGATTATTATTGTTTTTGTTGCTATAAATTTTAACTTTATTATTAATGAGTATCATAATGGTTTTTTTATTGGGTGTTTGTGAAATTAACCATAAACCATAGAGAAAAAATATCATGAAATTTTATTTCTCTCATATAAAATATTTTCCAAATCAGTGTGACTAATCAAAAAAACATTCTTCATGCTTGAATCAATATCTCTTTTTGCTTTGCAATGTATCTGAGAGTTTTTTCCCATATTTCCAATGTGTGTCTTCATGTTTCTCAATAAATATGGAAATCAAGCTAATTGCATACATGAGATTTGGTCTAGTAATTGTAAGATACCTGAGAGTACTAACTAATATCTTAAATGCTGAGATACCTCAATCTACCAACTAATATCTTAAATTAATTTGGACCTACATTTGCACCAATATCTCGGATGTGTGGTTTATTCTTTACAAGTTTTCATTCTAAATGTTTTTAAAAAACCTTTTTCATCCTTGGTATAAAAATTTGTTATTGTGATAAATTTACCTTTATGCCTAGAAAAAGCTTCATTAGAGTTATATTACTCAACTTAAACCAAGGAAAACTTTAAGAATGAATGTTTATCTTAAAATTAAGAAACCCTAGTGAATCTCTAGTCCCTAATATGAAAATTGTAAAATGTTTGGTAATGATTTTATATTAGGCTATATAATATTTTGATGATTTGTAAGGTAAAATAATTTTGTGGAAAAAGCATGTAAAATTAGTGCACCTACCAATATTAGCCCCTAAAATTTTCTTGACCCTTACTCCATTTTTATAGGATATTTAAACTAATTCATGAACATACTCTATAAATCATATTATCAACATACATGAAATAATTAGAATTTGACAATGTTGGTTTACCTCTGTGTAAAGATTAAATTTATTGCTACTTGTACTAAAATAACCTCTAATCATAAATGAATATCTCATAATGTATCTAGCTCTTGGGTCATTTGGGCCCCTAAAGAGCTTTCTTCAACATGTACACTTTGTCTTCATGACATAGGATCTCATATCGTGGTCGTTGCTTCACACAAACATCTTCTTAAAAAATAGAATTTAGACATTTCACATCCATTTGATATACCCTCCATTTTTTTGGGCATCCAATGCTAAAATTGTTGACACTGTGTGAAAATCCTTTTGCTACTAGTTTTGCCTTATATTTGTTCACTTCACCTTTTTCATTTAGTTTTGTTTATTTCATTCCAATACATTACTTCTCTTTTAGTAAGTCAACTACATCCTATGCTACATTTCTCCTATTGGGATTTATGTCCTCATTGCCTCAACCCATTTTTCATGTTTGATTGCCTTCTCAAAAAAGTGGGTTGGCAAGTAAGCAATTCATAATTTGATTGAGTTCCTAATTATCCATGTATATCTTACAAAATTCTCATCTTTTTAAGAATTGGCTAAGAATGTTTAATAGATTGAACACTAGGAATAGATATACTTGATGAGTTTTATGTGTCTTCTTGTTTTAAATTTCTTTGAGTCCTTCACGAAGTACTCTTTTCTTATTACTAAACTTGTGAACCTTTCTCTTTAACATATTCTTCTTGTATTACATATTTAGTGTGCAAAATTTCTATTCCAACATTTACGAACTTGTCTATACTTATATCCAATATATCTTCATATGTAAACTCTACATATTTACTAATGATCACTTTTTTACACTCAATTTGTAAGCTTTGGACTATTCAATATATCTAATGAAAATAAATTTCTCACTCTTGTCATTTAATTTATTCCTTAGCTGTGTAAGTGCATGAACATATTATATGGAACTAGAAGCTCTAAAGTGCATTAAACAAGAACTCTTATCTAACCATGACATGTGGTACTTTATTTTTTACATTTCTTGTGGTTGACGTATTCAAAAAAAATATAAAAAAAACAAGAAATTTCTTATCCTAAAAGTTCATGTGACAAGCTTTTCCCCTTCATCATGCTCCTTTCCATGTTCATAATAGTTTTATTTTTCTCTCGAATAGACCATTATGATACTATGTATATCTATCCATAAATTGTTTTTTGATTCCATACTTCTTAAAAAATTCATTAAAATCACTCAAACAATAATATCCTCTTTTGTCTAACATTAATAGCTTAATATCGTAACCCTATGTTTCTCTACCATTGCTTTGGATTATTTGAATCGTTCAAATGCTTTTGATTTCTTCCCAAGAAAGTACACCCAATCTTTTCTACTATATTCATCTATGAAAGATAGAATATAATAACTTCATCCAAACAATTTAGTGTGTATTACTACACATAAGTCAATATGAACTAGCTCTATAGGATTCTTTTGCTTTACGATACACCTTTAAGGAATTTTTCCTTGTGCTTCTTCACAAGAATGCAATGCTCACATGTGCCAACTAGTTGGTGGATGGAAAACATAAATATAACATGTTTTTTGCTGCAACAACTTCAAAACAAAGAAATGAAGGTGACCATATATAGAACTCCATAAACATAAATCATCCATGTAGGCTTCATTTTTGAAAAATGAGGAATATTCTTTCTCAGAAGTCCTGACAAGAAGATACATTTTATTTTTGCTGATTTGAATTTTAATAATTAAATTTTTACTATAATTCTCTTGGTAAATTAAACATTCATCTACTTTGAAGACTACATTCTACCCCATTTAATTGATTTGTCCAAGACTAATTAGGTTATGTTTCAAACATGGCACATATAACACATCTAATGTATGTTTGGGTTGGCCTTGTTTGGTTACAAATTGACCACTCCTTTACCCTTCACATCAACAACTAAGTCTTTGACTAATTTAGCTTTTGGTTTCATTGATTCATCAAAATTTGAAATAAAATACTTATTGTCAATCATGTGATTTCTATAACCATTATTTAAACCACACGTCATTTCATATTTTATAGGAATCAAGAAGAGTTATAAAAAGGAAAATTATTGTTCTTAGAGATGTTTGAATAATTGGCATTTCCCCCCTAAGTGAGTCTACTTCTTCCAACGTTCACTCATGTAATGACCTAGCTTATTGAAATAACAACATTCAATCTTAAATTGTAAAGTCTCTCTAAGCCTTTGTCATTTCTCCCCTTTAATTGTTCTAAATATTTCTCATTATCATTATGGCACCTACATCTAATGATTTTTCCTTTTCCTCTAGAGAGAGAAACTTGAGTCTTGAATGTGTTTTCAAGCGAGTAATCGTCATTTATGTTAATTATGGATTTGTGAGAGAGACAAAACCCCATCAATTCATTTACAAAGATATGAATAATTTTTTTTCCTTCTTTTATTAGCATCACTATTGAATCAATTTTTTGGATAGTGCTCTGAGATCCTTTTTTACTGTATCCTAATTCATCACTTACTCACCATACATATTTAACTAATTTACATTGACTTTTATGTAGCTTGTATATTGATATATAAACTTGTATTTCTTCATTACTAGGCTTTCAAATTCTCTTCTCAAAGTTTCCAAATTCACCATCTTCACTTCAGTGATTCCATGATAGTTGTAACAACCTCGGGTTAAAAATCCATGTAATATAGTTAATAATGGAAACGTAGGACCAAGGTCATGGGACACTTATGGCTAAATGAAATTCACAAAGGCTATGGAAAAGGAATTGAGAAGGAAAGAGATGTTAATTGGCATTTTAATTATGGAAATAAAAGAAATTAGGAGAAAAGGAAGGTGAAAGGTCACAAATTTGCATGAGAGGAAAATTGAACGAAAAATAATTTAAATTGAAGAAATTAGAGGCCTCATTGAAAATTTTGAGAAGATGAGAATTTCAAGAGCTAGTTAATAGCTCCATAATTCTCACATCCCTCTCTTCTCAAAATACAGATCTCATTGCCCTGATGATTGACTTACCTAGCTAGTCTGAAACGTTGGTTTCATAAATGGTTCACATGTTTTTCCACTAGCATAACCTTCTTAGGATCAGTTCAGGGACTTTTGAGAGTTTTTGGGTGGAATTCTCTCTCCATTCTCTCTCTCACACTTTTGAGTATTCTTGGAACACTCTAGCTTTGAGGAAAGAAAGGTAAAGGAAGGACAAGAAAGTAAAGGGAAGAAAAGATCAAGCTAGGAAGAGTTGGATCAATCGACTACAATGGGATTACCTGGAGGTATCAAGTTACATGTATGATTTCGTTGCTAGTTTTTTCATGCATGGTATATGCATGTGTGTAGTTGGTTCTCTTGCTATTACTAGCATGGGTTTTTCTAGGTGTGACAATGGTTTTCGTCCTTGCCTTGCCATTTACACATAGCCATGGTTTCATGGGGTTCTTTTACTTGGTTGAGCTAGATTTCCAAGA
>APFE030933511.1:17307-128224 GCA_000404065.3 Pinus taeda
TATAATATTCATAGAAATACAAGGAGAAATAACCTCATATTGATGATGCAAAATCCAAACCCAGGATGGGACTACCACATTCCACCCAACAATGGAATGGATGAGCCAAATCTCTCTCAAGCCATTCACCCTCATGCCATATTTCAAGCATGAATGTGAGACTCACACCAAAATAACCAACTAGACCATCTCAAGGTTAAACCACCTCACCCTCGTCAATAGAAGCCAGGCTTTACCGTAATCCATCCTGAATCACTAGGCCAACACACTAAACATGTAATAACAGGCTTTACCATGATCTCCACTCGACCACTAGGCCAAACAAGCATGGATGCCACTGAATTTCTCCACCTACATTGTGAGGAATTTTCCTATCTCTTAATCTTTCAAGTTTTACTGCAATCCACAGTAGATCACTAGGCCCTAGACAAAGACCCACTCTCCAAGAGTTCCCGCATATCCAAATTTCAGGATTACTAGGCCCAATGGAGAGAAATCAAACTCTTGTATTTACTGTATGTTTTGTCATTCATCGGAAATGATTCGTAAACCCACCAAGGTAACACAATCTTGGCTTTACCACAACTGACAGTCTAGCTCAAGCGTTATTAGGTCAGTGGCTTTACCAGGATCCACAATCCAATTCCGGGACCACTAGGCCATGTTCTCTATCATTTAGAGACCCACATCACTTAGCTTTGAATCCATCCGAAAATCTAGCTCAAACAAAACATGAGAACCCAATCACACAATAACTATCCAGAAATAAAAAGGTTAGGTTGAAAACATTGTCACACATCACAAAACCCATGCCATATCAACAAAAGAATGACATGAAATACCATGCATGCCAAACCTATCAAGTAAAATACAAATGCAAATCAATACGTGTGAAGAATATTGTTGTAACTGCTTGATCCTTCTCTTCCTCGCTTGATCTTTGCTTCCTTTTTCCTTCTTTGCCTTTCTTGATCCAATGCCAAAATGCTCCAAGAAAATTCTAAGTGTCCAAGAGTGAGAGTGAGAGAAAATAAAGAGAGAGCTCCAAAACTAAACTAAGAAAAGGCTATAAATTAATCCTCAAAAGCAATTTTATCAATTAGGCCTCTATTTTCTTTATTTTTGTTATAGATCTGATATGAAAATATAAGACAATGCAAATAAACTCGAAGAATAACAAGATTTGAATAGATAGAAATGCTTGTCTATTGATCAAAACCCTTAAGGTAAGGCAACGCCATACATTCACTCCTTAAGGAAGGAGAACACTCCACAAGCCATATGCCTATTCATACAATAATCCTTGACATCTCTCAATGGGGAGTCTCTAGCCTTTATATAGGCCTCATACATACAATACCATGGGTTAACCACCTTATTTATTACTATGGCCCATCCCATTATTACATTATTCCCTTGGGTACCTCCCTTTGTTTCCCATATTATCCCCCCTATGTACACTACATTCCACCCCCTTAACATGTTTCATCCTCTAAACATGGGAAGAACACAAATAATAAGATATACTCAAAAGAGTAGTCCATCGGTACGATGCATGTGCATCTAGCCATTCAAAAGAAAGGTGAACCCTTGATCTCGTTGGCGTCGAGAAGTAAAAAGGGTCTTTTTCACCTCTATTTACCCTACATTAATTGTCAATCCAAGAACGATTTGTTATTTCAAACAGTGTACTCAGTTTGAGGCGATCATTTGTCGGAGTAATGCTAGTAGTATAGTACTCTAAATACAAGAGTAAATGGATGGTTGGGATAAATTCTACTTGCAAAAAGAAACCTAAGACTCAAGTCATGCGTTCAAAAATCTACAACAATTTATGAGTCAAGGGTACACTAATGGTAACTCTTTCCTCTGTAAACTGATGCAATAAAAAAGCACTCAAAGAAAGGATCATCAATTTGGGAACTAGACAGCATGTGTCGATGTTCACTACAGTCTCAGACTAAAGAAATGATAACTTCAAATGACAGGAGATGGAACAACAACTATCTTTATAAACAAGATTGAACAATAAAACCTTATCCTATGGAAATGAATTCAACAATAATGATAACCTACAAGAATTAAGTAACGGCTTTTGAATTGAACAACAAACAAAAATGGAATAGCGGACTAACAGGAATAAAATATAGAACAACAACTTAGATCAAATATGAATGTACAACAAACTAGGTTAAACATGTAACACACTTAACATTAAAAGGAACAGTAATCTGAGCTTCGATACAATAAGTATGAATCATAGCTATAAGGTAACAAGAATTGCGATCACAATGGAACAACAATCCTGAATGAATAGAAATCATAGTTTAAGAATAAATCATCTAGTAGTACCGATTCAGGAATATACATCAGTGTTAATCTGTGATCAAATGACAATCTATAAGGAACAACAGTGTTATATCAATTGTCGAAAGGAACAACAATGCAATATAAAGTTAGAATGAATAACATAACATTCCTATTGTAGGTAACAATATTACTTAGTCAAGTATATATAATAGAGCTGATATGCAAAACAGTAAAGCACGTCAGATTACTGAACAGAGTAAATGGAAGAGATCAAACCACAAATGAATCAGAAATAATGGTACAGGAGTAAGTGATCCACTAGGGTTGGGCACTTAGCCTCCAGGGACTCACTACTAAAGGGTACTCCAAAATCAACGATAGAATGGCAACCAGATTTATATATTAAACATTAAATAGAGTTACAGTGGATTTCTCCTCAAAGAGAGTCGATGAGCAAAGTTCACGTACCAAGAAGAATTTCATAAAAATATGAATTGTTCTCCCTCAAGCTAAGAGTGCTACCCCTTCTTGTAACAATCAAGTCAGCGATGTTGACGATACAAAGGATTGTTAAGATAACAATACCTCAAGATCAAAGGATCCTAAGGGATTCACCAAACTGTTAGTTCTCAGTTATCCTCTTGTTCTTTTGCGCTGAGTGGATATCTCCTTTTCCTTTTTCTAGGTGTTATGCTCCAATTTGGATTACCTTGTTTGAATGCAATTCCTTGTCAAAGGGACATCAGTTAACTTCGTCTTGTTCTTTCCTTTAGGATGAGATTATTCCATTTTCTCCTCTTTCTGCATAGAAAAAGGGTAATTATTAGTTATTTCACATTACATATAAATCTTCTAGATTTTATCATAATCTATTGTCCTATACCTAGCTCATGATGTAAAAGGGTTATGTGTTTTGAAGAAAAGATAACAAAGTAAATGAAAATAACATACCTTCTCGAGTTCTCAACACACACCACTGCTTACCCTTTTTCATGGCCTCATGAAAATTTTGTAGTTGACATGCAAGGCGGTGAGGGAGTAGGCTGGAGATGGGATCTGATGAGGATGTCTACAGCCATGATTCCTAGCTAGGTGCTCAAAAATATGTCGTGTCCGTCCCTTAAGCGTTTGGTATAAGGCTTGGTATCTTGGTGTAGGATGCCAACTGACTGAACTTCGGAACCTACAACCTAACCAAGATGGCCCTTCCCTCAAAATAAGATCACCATATAGGTCCAAGCGATCAATAGCTAATTTAAAGTTCTCATACTTAAATGGTTCCCTGTGTTGGATATTCAGATTAGAAGTTTGATATCGAAATTTAGCGGCTACAATGGAAAGGTCTTTGACGGTAAAGAAGTATTCTATCCCTTATCGATTGATTGCTGTACGAATGGGTCCTAATACTTTAATCATGCCCGGAATCCTCATTAGGTTCCTATGTTTACTCCATAACTGTAATGGATCTCTAGGCTCAGCTCTCACCCATAAGTATAATCTGTTTTCTTGTCCTTCGAAGGCATTATAGGCTTTAAACCATTTTATTTGATTAACTCCAAATGAAATAAATGCCTGCAATTGGATATCCCCAACGAAAGGGCTGGGATACTGCTATGTTTCTTGATCTAACACAAGGTTGTGTAAATAGAATTCACATAACAACCTTTGAACGTTCACCCCGTAGTTCTTACAAAAATTTATGAAGTTATTAATAGTGTTTATTTATATAGGCGCTCCTGCTTTGACAACCTTAATTTTCAATTGCAAATATCTTTCCATTAAAAACAAAGCATAATTCTTAGCAGGTGCTCTACATGCTAGGACGTTGGTATACAAAGAGCATAAGGTGTCCATTTGTTTGATAACTACATATAGCCTATGAGTTACCTTTGTGACTCTTTCTTCTTCCTGTTGCCATCCTTCAAAAGCCTGACTTTTGGATAAATTGACATCCCTTAGCTGCTACTGTAATTCTTCATACTTTTCTTGAGAAACAGTTTGTTCTGTAAGTTTTTCTACTACTTGCTGGGCTTGCATCAAACCCTCTCGTAGGGTTACTATCCTTGGGTCACTATCCCACATAGTAGACGTAAGTGGGAGGTTCACTTGAATCTTCTTATTTCATCGTTCGTAGTTATGGTTTGAATTTCCTTAGAGGAATGTGCCTCTATCTCAATTTCTTTGTCCCAGGCCATTATGTTGTCTATTTGTGTTTCGATGTGGGTAAAAGCAGAATGTTGTTCCTTTTGATTTTGAACAGTAGGCTAGACCTGAGTCCTCTTAACCTTTTTCCTAAGGGGTTTCGCCAGAGTGGTTTTGTGCTTTACCACCAGGGTCCTTTTTCCTTTCTTCTCGATCTTCAGAATCCTGATTTGTTGTCAAAGTTGCGCTATTACATTAAGCAGTCTTTGTTGTTCCTTTCATAATCTTTTGATTTCTTTCATTTTATTGTAAGGAACAGTTGTTCACTCACTTGGGCTTGGACTTTCTCCGTGACCAATTTCTTGATTTTCCTCTTGGGGTACTTCCTCATTATTTTGCTGATCAGGTTGTTCAGGGGTAGAGACCTTAGCTTTTTCTGCAATTTCCTGGGTAACTTCTTCTTCCCCCCCTTCTTCTTCATAAAATTCTTTCGGTGTATTATGACTTTGAAAAAATTGTTCCTCTTCTTCATCCTCATCATTGTTTTCTCCAGATGCACTTTCATCATGGCTAGAGTGATTCTCTTCTTCTTCTTCCTTGTCACATAACTCTTCAGATGCACTCTTATCATGAACAGAGTGCTCCTGTGGATCTTCTTCAATGTGGAGGTTTAGTGGGATGAGAGGTTGAGTATACTCTCCCATATTGGTGAGAATCTGAGCCAATTCATCTTCTCGCAGTGATTTTGCAACGGGCTTTCCTCACGTTTCTCTATTTCCTCTTTCGCCTGACCAGATTGCTCGGTCTCTTCCTCTGCTTCTCCCTCATCATTAAATTCTCTTTCATTCTCTCCTCATTCCAATTGCGGGGGTTTCTCGCCCCCCTAAATCAACTATCTCCATTGGTTAACTGGTGTTCCCTTGGGAATTTTTTAGCCTCCCTCTGATCCATGCCAATCTAATGGATTTCCTTCGTTTCAACAGTCTATTCGATGTACTTGCAGCATGCTTTCGTTTGTGGGCTGGCAAAGCCAGTCCCCTGTCTATTGTAAAAATTAGTTCTTCCCAGTTGCTCTGTTGCTGAGCAAGACTGTAGCTAACTATCAATCTTATCAACCTGTGATGACTCACTACCAATTCTACGTGGCGAGATTTCTTCATGCTTCGGGCAACATCATGTAATAAAGAATTTAAAAGTGTAGGCGAATGCATTTTTGTCTTAATACAGCTAAAAGCTTGAGGTGGCGTGGTCTTACCACGTCTTTTCTACCTTCACAAGTGATGTAATTCTCGATGATCTTTGCCAATTCTGCCCAGGGTTCTCCTAAGGCTACTGGTAGAACTCCCTTTCCACCTTGAGTCAGGTTCTGACCCTCATCTTGGAAGATTCTGATGGCGTCTCGTAATATCACCTTATTCAGAGTCCACACAGATCTAGTGGTTGGCAGTCCCGAAACCTCTGCAATTATGTCATGGGTGACTGCTATCTATCTCCCGCTTACCGTGGAGTGATATTCTTGCAAGTTCTACAAAAATTCAATTGCCACAGTTTTGTTGGATTATTGCAGACTATTGAGATAAATTATCCATCTTGCCCTTGTTAGGATTTCTCGTGTGGCATCAGAGACTATCAACACTTATGGTTCTCTATGAATTGATCTTCCTCCCATCCTTAGCACGCTGTAAAAAATAGAGACGATAATGGAATAGAAGGTTTTTCAAGCTATTAGAAACCATAGAGAAAATGAGGGAACAACAAGCTTGATCAAATTTCAAATTACTGCTAATTGTTGCAGAGCATAATGCGGAAATAGCTTTGAAACAACAAGCCATGGAAATTGGAAAACAATATACCATTAAACCTTGCTATTCCCAAGTAACAATTCTCCAAATGATAAACCAACACACATACCAGTGAATTATGAGGTCACGTGCTCCCCCCCTGCAGCGTGATAGGCCGTCCTCAGTCGTCAAATGAGGGAGCAGTGTGCTCGACTGGCATGATACAGAGTCAGAGAGGAACATCATATACCGAGATGCCATGTTTACAAGAACACGTAGATTTCCAAAATCGAGGTATATAATAGAATCGCTTAATAAATAAGAGAATGTCGTGATATGATTCCAGATTTGGAGGATAGGACAACTCACGTGCACAAAAAGTTCAATGCAGTCACGTTCAACTTTTTCCATCATGATTGATTGTAATATATTTCATGTATTAAAGGTTCAGAGGAATTATGTTCATAATCTTATTTAACCCATTACAAAGGTAGAAGAAGGGATTCATAACTACTATTTGTGTATAAAGAATGTGACTTCAATACCATCAACAGAGCTCTGTTGCTCACAGGTGTCCATAACCTTGACAGAGTTGTTTATTTCACCCATAGAACCATGATCCTTTGTGTATGCTTAGGAAAGTGTTGTGGAATGTCAAAATGGAGGTTGTTATGCTGGCGCGGTAACCAGATAAATCATAATGTCATTCACTAGGAAGGAGTGAAAGGTGGTTAGGCCAGCTCGTGATGAGACCTCCCATTCCAAGAACTTTTTTATTTTTCTGATGTGCCTCTTGGATCATATCCCTGATGTGGTGGGCATAGTGGGAATGCCACTTCACTTTCTTCCTTATGATCAATGTAGGCTGGCTCTAAATAAGACCCCCTATTCTTCGCCTAAAAAACAAAACATTTTTCTTTCATTTTTTCTTTTATAAAGTACTTTTCCTATTTATACACAAAGGGTGGTTCAACACTCCTTAAGAGTAGATGGTGGAAGAAGTCTTAACATCTCAATAGAAAAATATGCCCCTTGTTCTTATTCCTTAATAATGATCAAAGAGGATTATGGAAATTTAGAAGTAACCATCATGATAAAGATAACCAATCATATTGGTACTAGTATAATAGTGACAACAAGATGATCAATAATTGTGTCATTTCCTCTTTTCTCTTATCAATTTAGAGCAATTTCTTGTAAAGATGGCGAGTTTTATGTAATTTGTTGATTTTAGTACTGTCTAGTTCTTTTATTCATTGCATAGGTGTATAGCTGTGTTTTAGAAGTGATCTGAATGATAAAACACACAAAGAAGAAAAAGATAAAACAAGTACTGTACAAAATCGCAAGCAAAAAGAAAGAAGAACTCGAAACTGCTATTCACTAAGAAGAACAACAGCAAAGAAAACAAGTGCAAGCAAAACAATGCAAAAATGCTATCTTTTCGAAAAAGGAAAAGCAGAAAATGCATGAGTTGTTCCTTAAGAAAAAGGAACAACAAAAAACAAAATATGTGTCGTAAAAAGGAACAACAAGAAAAACAAAAATGTTGTTTCTTCAGAAAAAGGAACAACAAAAAATGAAAATGTTGTTCCTTCTGAAAAAGGAATAGCAGAAAATGAAAATGCGTCATTGCTTTGGAAAAAGGAACAACATAAAATGAAAGTGCTATTCCTTTGGAAAAAGGAACAACAGAAAAAAAAAAATGAACCATTCCTTTGGAAAAAGGAACAGTGGAAAACGCAAGTGTTGTTCCTTCGGAAAAAGGAATAGTAGAAAACAAAAATTATATTCCTTCAGAAAAAGGAACAACAAAAAATGAAAATGTTGTTCCTTTGGAAAAAGGAACAGAAAACAAAAATGTGTTGTTCCTTCGGAAAAGGGAACAACAGGAAACGAAAATGTTGTTCCTTTGGGAAAAGGAACAACAAAAGAAATGCAAGTGTTGTTCCTTTTGAAGAGGAATAGCAACATGGCGGAAATGTTGTTCCTTTGGAAAGGAATAGTAGATTGCACAAGTGCTATTCCTTGAAAAAGGAACAGCAAAATGGTGAAATGTTGTTCCTTTTGAAAGGAACAACAAAGTGCAGAATTGTGGTTCCTTGAAAAAGGAACAACAAAGTAGTGAAAATGTTGTTCCTTTCGAAAGGAACAACAAAATGCAAATGTTATACAACTGCAAAAATATATACAAAACAAAATAATTATGTACAATGTGTAAGAGTAGTCGAATTACTTAATGAACCAAAGGTGAGGAAGATTTCTCTTCCTCAACTAGAATCTGCATGTCGGAGTCTTCGCGGAGTTGTTGGTAGAAGGATTCCCAAGTAAGTGGTACGTGGTATAATTGAACTCAGTGGCCATTTGCCTTAAAGGTAAGCCTGGATCCATCAATGGTGGTTAGAGTAATGGTGCCATTATCATGTACCTTCTGGATTTCGTATGGTCGCAGCCAGTGAGTTAGAAGTTTCCCCGGAAAATCCTGGAACCTGGAATCATATAGGAGCACCCAATCTTCTTCGAGAAAACCTTTCTTTTTAATGAGGGAATCGTGCCATTTGGCTCGCAGTTGTTGGATTAATGCAGTGTGTTGAAAGACAAGGAGCTTGATTTCTTCTAGCTCATTGATTTGCTGTAATATATTAATCTGGGCCTCATCTAAATCTAGACCAACTTCTTGTGTTGTTCGTAGTGTCTGTATTTCAAATTCTATTGGAAATATGGGTTCCTTTCCAAATACTAGCTAGTATGGTGAGTAACCGGTAGTACTTCTCCATGTTGTTCTGTATGCCCATAATGCTTCTGGCAGTCTTACAACCCAATCGCATCTATGTGATGCAATGGTTTTTTTTAGTATTGTTTCTATTATTTTATTCATGCTTTCTACTTGACCATTTTCTTGTGGGTGGTATGGAGTAGTAATTTTATGCTAAATATGATAGTTTTTTAGTGTTGCAGAAATTTTATTACCAACAAACTGTGGTCCTCCATCCATAATTATATCTCTTGGGAGGCCATATCGCAGAAATATGTGGAATAAGAACTGTATGATAGAATCCTCTGTAGCTCTCGGAAATGCCTCTGCTTCAATCCATTGGGTGACATATTTTATTGCTACGAAAATGTATGTTTTCTTATTTGATGATGCACTAATTGGACCAACAATATCAAGCTCCCATCGTTCAAATGGTTCAATAACTAGCTATGGGTTCAGGGGCATTTCATCAGTCTGTCTAGGGCGTCCTACTCTTTGGCAGCTATCACAAGCTTGAATGAACTTCTTTGCATCTTTGAAGATCATGGGAGAATAATACCCTGTTTGCAGGACCTTGTCACAAATTCTTCGATCTGTGAAATGTCTGTCACATGGTTCATCGTGAAAAGCTTTCAAGATATCAAGAATTTCATCTTCATCGATGCATCTCCTGATGTGCATATCTGCCCCTGTATGAAACATGTAGCCCCCAATGGAAGAAAATTGAGTACTACGCTGGAAAATATGCTTTCATTCATTGGGGGTCAGATGTTTTGGTAATTTGCCTACTGCTAAATAATTTGCATCTTCAGCATACCAGGGTGTTTTAACAGTAATAACGAACAAATGTTCATCTTGAAATTGATCTTCGACTACTGCTGCATCCACTGGTTTTGGCATTCATGAGAGAAAATAAGGTACATGATTTTCTTTTCCAGGTCGGTCCTTTATTGTGATATCGAATTCTCGCAATAAAATCAGCCATCTAGGTACGCTACCATTTGTGATTGGTTTATTCGCTAAATATTTTAAGGCAGAGTGATCTGTATATAAAATAACAAGATATCGAGTGATATAATTCCTAAATTTATTGATAACATGTATTACAGCTAAAAATTCCTTTTTAGTCAGAGTATAGTTCAATTCAGTAGGAGACAAGTTTTTGCTAATATAATAAATCACATATGGTGTTTTATCTTCTTTCTGCCCAAGGACTGCCCCAATAGCTGTGTCTGAAGAATCTGATGAAATTTGAAATGGTAGGTCCCAATTTGGTCCTCGGAGCACTAGGGATATTGAAACAAGATTTTTCAGATCATCAAAAGCGCGATCACATTTTTCTGTCTAAACAAAGTCAACATTCCCTGTCAGTGCATATAAATGTGCAGTAATATGAGAAAAATGTTCTATGAATCTTCTATAATAACCAGAAAATCTAAGAAAACTGCGTACCTCCGTTTGAGTGGTAGGAGTAGGTATTAACAAGATTATTTGAATTTTGGGCAAATCTACCTGTATTCCAGCTGCTGAAATATAATCGCCTAGAATAAGTCCTTCAGTCATCATCATGTAGCATTTTTCATGGCTCAGAGAGAGCCTAGTGGAAATGCATCGCTGCAAAAATTTCTCTAGTGTGTCCAATGCTAGGTCCAAATCATCTCCATATGGTGTAAAATCATCCATATATACTTTGAGCCCTTCATTTATTAAATCTAAAAAGATTTTGAGCATAGCCCTTTGAAATGTCGCAGGGACATTACATAGGCCAAAACATAAAACTCTGTAGGAAAATGTTCCCCAAGGATAGGTAAAAGTAGTTTTGTCTTGGTCTTCAGGGGCAATCTGAATCTGATTGTATCCACTAAAGCCATCCAAGAAAGAAATAAATTTCTTTCCTGCTAATATATCTAATACCTAGTCAATGAATGGAAGCAGAAAGTGGTCTTTTTGTGTTGCTTTATTTAGCTCTCTATAATCTACACAAATCCTCCATTTTCCATTCTTCTTTAGCACCACTACAAGCGGAGAGACCCATTTGCTATTGGAGATAGGGTAAATAAAGTCTACATCTAAAATTTTTTGAGGTTCAGCTTTTACAATGTCTTTTAGATGAGGGTTAAGTCTCCTTTGTGATTGGCGAACAGGTCCTGCATCCTTTTCTATGTAAATATGGTGTGTACATAACTGAGGATCGATTCCTTTCATGTTATGATAATCCCATGCAAATGCTTCTTTGTATGTTCTCAGTAGCTGGATTAGCTTCTCTTCTTCTTCCGGAGTTAGGTTGCCATTAATGTTTAAAGTTTTTCTTGGCTCAATTTCTACAGTTTTTCTATTTGATATAGAGGTAGTAGGTATTGTTTGATCATGAGTGTCTTTGAGAGGATCTTCGTCTAATTCATTATCAAATGCTACTTCTATCATATGACATTGTCTGTGGGATCTAGATTTAGTCTGGCTAAGAAAGTTGTTAATGACATCATCCTCTATTTGAACTTTGAAATCAAGGGCATCTTCTATGGTTAATGGGGATCTAATTTTTCGGTGAGGTATAATACATGATGCTTGTTAGTTTTCATTATTGTGACACTTGGCTGGGATGGAGGATATAAGGCTAGATTCTTGATATTAGCCCCTCTAGTTATGGCCATACTGCCTTGTCGACAGCCAATATAAGCATCAGCGGTTGCAAGACAAGGTCTACCTAAAATCAATGGATGTCCATCAAGTCGGTTTTTGGGGTTTATTATCAATTAGTTGGCACGATACTCCTAGGAGTCAACAGATACCATGACATCATGTAGTATGCCTTCTGGCCTCAACACAGATCAGTCAGCCAATTCTAATAAAGTGGAAGTTGGTTCTAGTGATGTAATGCCCATTTTTTGACAAGTGGTGGTTGTTAGGATAATAATTGTAGCCCCTAAATCACCTAAGGCATTTGAAAATGTTTGCCCATTGATTTGTACTATTACTATTGGATTTCCTGGGTATTCATATTTAACGAGTGTTTCTTTTCCTGATAATAGGTCGAATAAGGTGCCAACTACTTGGACTGTTGGGTTATTTGTTATTCTCCTCCTTGGTTTTTTTATACATAGCTCTTTGATGGTCTTTGCATATATTGGGATGTCTTGGATGGCCTCGAGGAGTGGAATTTTTATGCACAGATGTTTAAGTTCTCCCAGAATGTCAAAATTAGGATGTTGTGTAGGTCGAGGTATAATTAATCGTTCTGGGAATGGAGGAGAAGATGTGATTACTTGATCATGAGTTTGTTGTCTGATCACATTCTCTTCTTGCAGGGGTTGTTCTATAGGTAACTAATTTTCAACTTGAGTGGTTTTATCTCCCTCTGTTTCTATGATGCAGCCAGATCTTAATTGAAGGTCATTACACTACCTTAGATTGGTCTCTATCTCTGGTGTTTCAATTATTTGAATGGGTTGGACCGATCTGTTATTCAGATTAGGGTTGGGTTGGGCTGGGAGTTGTGGTCTTAAGTTAAACTGGGGGTTTTGTTGTGATGTTGGCATTGTAGGTTGAGGGAGCGGAATGGTTCTTACTGGTGGATTCATCAGTCTTTACCAATTCGTCTACTAGGCTTGACTCTATGAAGTAGGAGGGGACCATTGCACTGGATATACATTGTTTTTCCAATATGGTGGGGCATAGCGAAAATTTGGCCAATTAGGTTGACTTTCTTGATTCAGCCATGGTGATGATGAAGGAAATGATTTTTGTGACCAATTTGAGGATGGAGGTTGATTTTTCAACATAGTATTATATTGCTGAGCATGATATTGTGGAGGCTGGAAAGAAGAAGTTGGATCAGAGAACATAGTTGATTTTCACGGCTTCCATTGACGGCGCTGATTAAGTAGGTACACCAGTTCTGGCTCTTCTTCTGCTTCCTTGTAGACTACTTTCAATCCAAGAAGTGAGGGACAACTTTCTGTAGAATGCTCTTTTGTACAAATGGCACAAACTTGAATTGCATCTAACACATACTCTTTTTGGTTGTGTTTCCTTCTGCATCTGGGACAGAAGATTGCAAAATTTTGTTTTACCTCTGCTTGTTTCTTCTTTGCCTGCATAATATCAAGTTTTGCTGTAAGAGGCCCCAATATGTCGGTTTTGAAATTTTCTAATAAATTTCCAAATTCTACGCGAGTTACTCCTTCTACAGAAATTCTGTTATCTCTTGCAAACCTATCATGTTCTGCTGGTTTTAGTCTTGTCCTGCCTCTTGAACTCATGATACATAAATTAATAATGTTAACCAAATTTTCGTGATAAATATCTTCATTTCCCATAATATTTAGTGTTTCAATCCATTGTTCCTTCATTCCTCTAATTAATGTTGTTTTCAGACATTATTAGGTAAGGGTAATGATGCATAAGGAGATCTTTGAAGATTATACTGAAAACGCTCAACATTTTCTTCTAATGTTTCGTTTGGTCTAGCTACCATATGAAATATTTCATCTTTTAGCTCTCTAGACCTGTAATAATCCTAATATTTTTTTAGAAAAGACTCTTGCATTTGATCCCAGTTATTTATAACACCACCACCCAACCCCATAAACCATCTTAAAGCAGTCCCTTTTAATGTAAATGGAAATAATTTCAGTTTCTGGGGATCGATGGTATAGTCATAACCTCTACACAGCACATCAAATTCAAATAGGAATGCATCTGGATATTTTGAAGTAAGGCCATGAAATGTAGGGATATGTTAGAGAGGAATTGCTTTCATAGGAGCATTAGTTGCAGTGTCCATAATGGGATATTGCAGTGTAGAAGTTTGGGTGTTTGGCTGGTTTTTGGACATTTGGTCAAATATGTTCCAGTAATCTTCTCGGATGTCTAGGAGGGTATTCCTAGGCTGATGACGGGGACTGGATTCAACAGGAATAGCCTTAATAACACTTCCTTTATCTGTGATGATAAGAGTTCCTAATATCTGGGGGGATTTTGGTTCTTGCGGTTCTTCAACTTCATTATGCATGATTTTTGTAGCGCTTCCCTTATCTAGGCTACTTAATGGTAGAATTATCCCAAGAGGAGACCTTGGTTCTTTAGTTTTCCCTATTTCTCCTCTCCCTTCATAGAGGTTGCTAAGGTTCTCTACTTGTAATTATTTTGGGCTATAATTCTCAATTTCTTGAAAATCTTGCTCTTTGATGTGACGATGCACCTCAGCAAAGGCTACAAATGGTGATCCAGTGGCCTAAAAGGAACTAGTAGGTTGTCTAGAAGCAAATTTTCTAGGTCCTATTGAAGGGTGAGCTTCTTCTTTCTTGAGTATTTCATCAATAAAGGTTGATCGGCCAAGGGTCACCGACCCCTTAGCTTTATTAGGCTTGGGTAGAGTTTTAGAGTTCCTTTTAGGCTTTTTATACTTAGTCATGCACACAAATCAAATGATAATTTCTACCCAAAAAAAAAGCAACAAATTTGCACGAAAGTGGGCAGGGGAGCAGGGCTATTACATGCTCCGTACGCATGTTCTTAACTTTATTTTTTAAAACCCAATTATCTCCTAATAGGTTCTTACACTACTCTAGAAAGGAAACAAATGGCTACACCCTTCGCCGGCAACAATGCCAAAATGTTGAGCAGTAAAAAGGGTTTTTTTCACCTCTATTTACCCTACATTAATTGTCAAGCCAAGAATGATTTGTTATTTCAAAGAGTGTACTCAGTTTGACATGGTCATTTGTTAGAGTAATGCTAGTAGTATAGTGCTCTAAATACAAGAGTAAACGGATGCTTGGGATAAAATCTACTTGCTAAAAGAAACCTAAGAGTAAAATCATGCGTTCAGGAAACTACAAAAATTTATCAGTCAAGGGTATAGTAATGGTAACTCATCCCTCTGTAAACTAATGCAATCAAAAAGCACTCAAAGAAAGGATCATCAATGTGGGAACTAGATAGCATGTGTCGATGTTCACTATAGTCTCATACCAAAGAAATGAAAACTTCAAATGACAGGAGATGGAACAACGACTATCTTTATAAACAGGATTGAAGGGTAAAACGTTATCCTACAGAAATGAATGCAACAACAATGATAACCTACAACAATTAAGCAACAACTTTTGAATTAAATAGAAAATAAAAATGGAACAGTGGACTAACAGGAATAAAATATAGAAAAACAACTTAGATCAAATATGAATGTACAGTAAACCAGATTAAACACACAACACACTTAACATTAAAAGGAATAGTAATCTGAGCTTCGATACAATAAGTATGAGCCATAACTAAAAGGTAATAGCAATTTCGATCACAACAGAACAACAATCCTGAATGAACATCAATCACAATTTAAGAATATATCATATAGTAGTACCGATTTAGGAATATACAACACTGTTAATCTGTGATCAAATGATAATCTGTAAGGAAAAACAATGTTATATCAATTGTCAAAAGGAACAACAATGCAATATAAAGTTAGTATGAATAACATAACATTCTTGTTGTAGGTAATAATATTACTTAGTCAAGTATATATAACAGAGTTGATATGAAAAATAGTAAATCACATCAGATTACTGAACATAGTAAATGGAAGAGATAAAACCACACATGAAACAGAAATAATGGTACATGAGCAAGTGATCCACCAGGGCTGGGCCCTTAGCCTCCAGGGACTCACTACTTAAGCTTACTCCAGAATCAATGATAGAACGGCAACCAGATTTCTATATTAAACATTAAACAGAGCTATAGTGGATCTCTCCTCAAAGAGAATCAATGATCAAAGTTCAAGTACTAAGAAGAATTTCATAAAAATATCAATTGTTCTCCCTCAAGCTAACAATGCTTCCCCTTCTTATAATAGCTGAGTTGGTGATATCAACGATACAGAGGATTGTTAGGATAGTGATCCCTTAGGATCAAAGGATCCTGAGGGATTCACCAAACTATTAGTTCTCAGTTATCCTCTTGTTCTTTTGCATTGATTTGATATCTCCTTTTCATTTTTCTGTATGTTACGCTCCAATTTGGATCCCCTTGTTTGAACATGGTTCCCTGTCAAAGGGCCAGCAATTAACTTGGTCTTTTTCTTTCCTTTGGGATGACACTCTTTTGTTTTCTCCTCTTTCTGCATAGAAAAAGGGTAATTATTAGTTATTTCACATTACATATAAATCTTCTATATTTTATCATAATCTCTTGTCCTATACCTAGCTCATGATGTAAAAAGGTTATGAGTTTTGAAGGAAAAAGACAAAGTAAATGGAAATAACGTAGCTTCTTCAGTGCTCAATAGTTGGTGCCTCGCTCGCTTGAGATGGAAGTTGACCATGGTAGTTCTTCTATGTTGATGTGTAGTAGGTGGATCTTTGCTCCTCTCTATCTGTCATGTAAGGGTTGTTTTTCTTGTGGCTAATTCGTTGCCATCTTGTTGTTTGTTTTCTTGTGGGGTGATGTGGGTGGTGATATGTTGAATTTTTAACCAACAATGGAGCTTGAGTGGTATCTAGTACATGTTGTGGCGCCTGCTATTGTTTCTTATCTTCCATTATTACTTCAACTACTGAGTCCTCATCTGATGTATCAGTACATGTAACATTTTTTGCTTCAACCTCCATTTTTGTTTGATTGTCAATCATCAAAGGCTCACCATCTGATATTTCAGTACCTAAAACATATTCTACTTTAGCCTCCATGGACTCTACCTACTTATTGATGGAAATATCCTGTAATGTAATTTTCTTCTTTTTATACTAGAGCTTCAGGAATTTCTTCTGCACATTAATATTTATAGTACCGACTGATTCTGTCCAAGGGTATCCCAAAAAAACATCCTCATTAGCCATATCTAAAGCATAAAAATAAGAATGCAATACATACTTGTCCATAGAAATATTCAAATCTTTATAAACTTACACCTATTCATTATTAACATGTGTGTGCTCCATGTGTTTTGTTGGCACTTGTAATTTTTTTCCAAATTGACATTTATGAGATTTTGCTTGCAACTAGGATTTATAGACACAATGACCTATTTCTTAATCAATCCATGAACATGCAGTAAAGATATACCGGTAGAAAATAACCCCACATGTTTCTCCTTATCTTGTTTTCTAGCATGAGACCATTTGTCCAAGACGATTTTTCAAATTCTTTATCCGAAAGTTTGGACAACTGCATGTTGTAAATTGATTTCCACCATCTATAAGCCTCATCTTGGAAACCAAGTGATAATAAAATTTTCCATTGTTTCCCATATGTTAACTTTTGGTTCTGTATGAATTCTTCAATAGTAGGGCTATCATCTTTTCTTGTAGAAAACATCTTGCTAGATGACATGAAAGGAAAATCACTTACTTGGCGAAAATTTAAAGTGGCCACACTTTAGTCAATAGTTCTCAAAATCTTTATTATGACCTATTTTTGGAAATGGAATGACTATTTTGCATCTTCCCATGTGATAGAAATCCCGATCTAGGCACTGGAATTTTAGATCCACGCTGCAACTCTCCCGTCATCACCAAAAATTCTTAAAAAAGAGTTGATTTTAAATCAATGATATCTCTCTCATTCGGACTCCGATTCAACTGATTTTTTTTTTTAAATAGAGTATTTTTTTCACAAAAAATTCAGATCTGCAATAATATTTTGCATATTTTTCGCCAAAACGTACAAAATTAATCTACAAACTCGCCACCCCAGAAAGTTCGTACAAAAAAAAATAATTCCGCTTTTGCCCAAGAAAGTGCTCTGATACCACTTGTTATAGATATGATATGAAAACATAAGACAATTCAAATAAAATCAGAAATAACAAAATTTGAATAGATATAAATTCTTCTCTTTTGATCGAAACCCTTAAGGTAGGGCAACACCATACATTCACTCCTTAAGAAAGGAGAACACTCCATAAGCCATATGTCTATTCATACAATAATCCTTGACATCTGTCAATGTGGAGTCTCTAGCCTCTATATAGGCCTCATTCATACAATACCATGGGTCAATACCACAGTTCCCTCAATACCATCTATCTAATACTATGGGCCGATTACGTTATTACTAGCTACTTTTGGTCCCTTACATGATATAGGTTAACCACCTTATTTATTACTATGGCCCATCCCATTATTACATTACTCCCTTGGGTACTCCCTTTGTTCCCCATATTATCCCCCCTAGCTACACTGCAATTTTCCATTATTTTTCTTCATTTTCCTCCTCACATGCAAGATGTGACCTTTCACCTTTCTTTTCTCCCAATTTTAATTATTTTCATAAATAAATGTGCCAAAAATACCATTTTTCCTTTCCAAAGCCTTATTCATTACCTTTGTCAATTTCCTTAGCCATAATAAACTGATGAACACCCATACTAGGATGTTTCTCCAAATATTCAGCTTGGAATAAGTGTCCCATCAACCATTGTTATTATTTTTCCTTTATTAACTTTATTACATGGTATTTTCACCAGGTTTGTTATATGGGGCTCCTGTAGCTACTGAAGTCATCCAGGTGGATGTTGGTGGCCACCCACCTATCCCACATGGACCCCCACAATTGTTTCTTTTAGTTTTTCAGTTTCCTTATTTTTAGCACAATTTACTATTTTTAGCAGTTTTTTTGGTCCTAAACTTCTGAGGCCGTTTTGAGGCCTTAAATGACCATTTTTTGGGAAAACTAGGAGCAACATGGGTCCATGGTTCAACATTTCTCTCCCAAAGTTGTATTTCTTGGATAGATCTTTCTAACAATATATTATATGCGTCAAACGAAGATCATATGCCAAAGTTACGACCTCAGGAAGTTGATGTACCAATTTACCCAAACATGGCCCATAGTTTGGTGTTTGATCTTCTAGGGTTAGGTTTTCGGATGTTTATGGTTTTCCATTGCTTCTCAAAAATAAATAGGCCTTTGAGCCTCATTGTAACATATTCAGAGCCATGAAGCCGCCATATCTCTTATCAGAGATAAGCTATCATCGCCCTAGCTGGTTTATTTCCATTTCTATTTGTAAGCATATTTCAGTATTTTACATTAATGAAATGAAGTATTATTTCTACTACATCTCTCTGTTTATGGTTATACCTATAATTTGTTGTGTTCCTATTTAAATCAAGATTAGTAGTATGAGAGCGGTATGCTCCTTCTCCGTCTTTCTTTGCATGTTCCCAACGAGGTCGGGATATAAGGAGTTAGGGATTGAACTCGTCAAACCTTTGGAAGACTAGCCTCACAAATCCTGACAGCCTCGCATGGTGGATGAAAAGAAAGATGAGGGGGTAAGAGATCATATCAAAATGTTGCTCAAAGAGGCCCTTGAGCGACAAAGGAATACGATGATGGAAAACTTTTCCCAGATCCTTCAACAGCTAGCGAGGGGCGACACATCTACTTCCAACAGCTACTCTTGAAGTGCCACACCCTTTAAGGCACAAGTTAACTTTGACATCCCATATTTGAGGGTCAGATAGATTCAGACGCCATAGGTAAATGGTTAAATCTGATAGAAGGGTATTTTTCTATTCATGATTTTTCTGGCTGGGAAAAGATTACTTTCGTTCTTCTCAAAGCTGCCCCCCATGTCAAGGAGTGGTGGGAATCCTACTGGGAGTAGAAGGATGAAAGTATGGCCTCACTATTTTCAGTTGCACCCACTTGGAATTCATTTCGGATTGCCATCAAGGAGTTGTATTACCTTGTTGGAGGCTATAAGGATCAATACATAAAGTGGACCATGTTGTGGTAGGGAAGGGACCAAAACGTGCCATAGTTTACCAATATTTTCCATACCCTTCACACAAAGTTGGGTATCAAGGATTTTGAACTCCATTTAGTAGTTAAATACCATGACTTCCTACACATATACATCTAGGACATGATGGAGTTCGTGAACATCTCCTCACTCGGCATGGTGTACGAATATGCTATGAAAATCGAGAAAAACTTTAAACAGAAGAAATGAGACTTTGGGTTTGTGAATACGAAGCAAGGGAAAGGCTTCCCCAATTTGCAGAATGAAGGACAAAGCCAAGACAAGGCAACCCAAGACAGCACGTCGAAGCTGCAAGAAAAGAAAAACACTACGGAGGTAAAGAAGGACATAGGAAAGTGGTGTTAGTTCCATAAGAACCCCACTCACAACACAACTGAGCGTCGGACCAAGTAGTCGCTGGTGGCCGAGTTGAAGGATTCAGAATCAGATGCGTGTTCTGACCCTGAGTCAGAAACCGAAAAGGGGAATGGTAGAGGGAAGCATATCATTGATGCAGAGCCCAATGTCACTATTGCCACCGCAAATATCCAAAAGAATGAGCCCAAAGATCTAGAGGAGGAGGAGCGACTTTTCCACTCACAAATGTGGGTCAAGGGTCTGCTGCTGCAATTCATTTTTGATAGTGCGAGCCAAAAGAACCGCATTTCAATAGAGGTCATGAAGTAGTTGGGCCTACCGACTACACCACACTCGTAGCTGCACAGTATCGGATGGCTTCACCAAGGATGAGATCTTTGAGTTCGCCAGTAGTGCCACCTTCACTACAACATCAAACCCTTCATAGACGAGGTATTGTGTGATGTTGCACCTCTCGATATTTGTGATGTATTATTTAGCCAACCATACTTCTGGAGGTGACATGCTATGTATGAGTTGAGGCCTCCCACTGTCATTATTTCTTTGTGTAATTCATTATATAGGATACTAGAGGTAGTCCCACTTACAGCCACCTCTTTGATCAATGCTAAGAAATGTAGCAAGCTCATCTCGTAGAATAGGAAATTCATTTTCTGTCTGGTTAAATCCCAAACTAAGGGAAAGATTGTCACCACATCGATGACCGCCGTGAACGGTTCCTCCACGTAGCAGAAACAATGGATGGATACAGTCATGAAAGAACACAGGAACATATTCTTGTCATGCACATGGGTACTGTTGTACTGTTAGGTCAAGCATTCATTTGATCTAACGCCCAGTAGCACCTCTACCCACCGGGCCGGTATATTGCTGCTCCATTCTGAAAAGTGATAAGTACAAGAAGTGACATGGTCCTTACACCAATACCAAGGTTGTGGGGAATAATTATTTGGAGCACAACATCCCCCCATTCCTTCACTTTTATTGAGTGTTCAATGTGGATCGCCCTCTACCATGCTTCCCACCATTACTAGACACATCAGAGATTACAGAACAACTCACTAGGGACCAAGTTCAGCAGATGGAGGAATTCAATGCAACGGGGACCATTGCTTCCTATGGGGGAGGAATGATCCAGGTCTATGTTGCTAGCCACCCATCTATCCCACTTCGACCCCCACAACTATCTCTTTTAATCCTCCAATTTCCTTATTTGTAGTACAATTTACTATTTTTAGCATTTTTTTGGGTCGTGAAGTTCCAGAGCCATTTTGAAGCCCTAAACTACTTTTTTTTCTGCGAAAACTAAGAGCAACATGCATCCATGGACCATTGTTTCTCTTCCCAAAGTTGTAGTTCTTAGATATATCTTTCTAACGAGATATTATGTGCATCAAAATAGAGATCGTATGCCAAATTTACAACCCCAGGAAGTTGATGTACCATTTTACGCGAACAGGGCCCACAATTTGGCGTTTCATCTTCTACGGTTCGGTTTTTGTATGTTTAGAGTTTTCCATTGTTTCTCAACAATAAATAGGCCTTTGAGCCTCATTGTAACATAATTCAGAGGCATGTAGCTACCACATCTCTTCTTAGAGAAGCTACCATCGCCCTAGCTGGTTTATTTCCATTTCTATTTGTAAGCATATTTCAATATTTTACATTAATGAAATGAGGTATTATTTCTGCTGCATCTCTATGTTTATGGTTATATCTGTAATTTTTTGCATTCTTGTTTAAATTTAGATCATGAAGAAGGTCAGTAAGGTTTTCATTTGCTGATTCTAATTCCTTAAAATAATATAGGAGGTTGATTCATATCATAAATACTCTTCATCACATGTTTACCCTGGTAGCCTGGTTAAATTGGGTGAATGTGAGACGAGGTTGTTACAAAGTGGTATAAGAGCATGGTTCAACCCTTGGACTAGATAGGCATAATGTATTTTTTATGCATGCATGTAGGATGTATATTTCCTTGTTATGTATGCATGGTGGTAGTCATTGTTACAGTTTTGTTTCCATGTTGGCATTGATGATGTTGTTGTTGTTGGGATGTTCTTGTCATGAATGCATGTTGGTTGTATATGCATTTGTTATGCATGTCAGTTCCTATATGTTGTTGTGCATGCATTGTTCTAGTTATGGATATGGTTATATATGCATAGTAGGTTAGATATGCATCATGAAGTCATTGTATATAGTTATGTCATCATGATGTTGTCTTTCTTGAGAGTATTGTGAAGAGGCTTGGCTTCTCTATAGCATAGAGTGAGTATACTTCTTTGGAGGAGCAGGTGTTCTTAACTTTAACGTTCGAATATTGGGGCTAGGGTCTCTCAATGGTGTATGTATGAAAGGAACTTTCACTTATAATAATCTTAGGGTCAAAACACTTTCATGCAAATGTTGTGAATATTGTAGGACTATTCTTGTTGTATTTTCAATGTATGTTATTTAATTTACACTTATGCATATGTAATATTTCATTTGCATTTGTATGAATTTTGTTGGATGTGTGTTGTTGTATTAATTCATCACTTTAAATTGCAGGCTATTCTGCATCTTATCTTGTGATGTCCTTCCACTCATGTGTTCCTTTCAAGATGTGTACTATTACAGGCTTCCAAGGGGCACACCTCCTTTTCCCTTCATGTGTTGGAACCTTCATTCATCACACTTGAATTTTCACATGGCCACCACTAGCTCTCACGAAGGTTACCCTACTTTTCTCTGCATGTTCTCGCAATTAAGGGATAAGATTACCTCTCACTGGTGAGGGTCCTACTCCAAAAAATGTGAGGTCTAGTTGGGAATTCATATTGGGGAGATCCCCTGAACATTACTGGGTCTAGCACCATCAAAATTACTACTTTCCCTTAAACAAGCCACAATGTTGAACATTAATTTATGATACTACTTGTAACATACATCCAATATACCCAGAACATTTTTTTTTAATTTTTATTTCTATTTAACTTTACCATATTTAAGGAATGAACATAGGTACAAAAAATCTTTTTGTTTTATTCAATTTCCCTTGTAGAGTAATCTATTTTTTTATATTTATATATTTTTTGTAATAGATCATTCCCACTATGGACTATATTTTTTGAGACTCATGCAAAAACATATTTATCTTCTTAATATTATTGTGGTCTTAGTAACGTCATCTAATAAATATCTATGACAGCAGGTAGGATTATTTATGTTTGGAGGATTTAAAATCTCGTCTTTCCTATGTACGTTGGATACCAGTAATAGTTTAGAGACATATTAACTTGGAGAATTGGAATACCCTTGATCACATACACCTTTTCATTTCGATGCTTCTAGAGACCATACTTGTATGACGTTCACATGCTTTAGAATTTAATTTTGTTTGATATTGTTCTCTCCTGGTTCTCACTTTCCTAGGATATTTGGTCAACGCAAGCTTGGTTCCATGATGGTAATTTCTATGCTACCAATTTTTGACTTTGTTTTGGTTAGTCAAATTGCATTATTTATAAACCCTAGATAAAATTTCCACATGGTTGTTTTCTTTATGTATATGTTGAGCCTACAACTACCTCCCAAGCCTACTTTCGATGGTAGGGTTTTTATTGATTTATTCATTGAAGGTTGAACACAATTTTCTTGTTCATGTTTAAATGATTAACTTGAAACCCAATTCAAATTTTTTCTCGACGATCTCCCTTCCATTCAATGCATTTCATATTTCTTCTATTGCTTTGACTTTTGAGTTTCTTAATGGGATGCTCAACCCTTTTAGGTACAAGCATCCCAACACTAACTAGGGTAATTTACCAGTTATAAGATCTTGAATTTACAGTTTCAAGTATTTATTAAAGGGATTGCTATTTTGAGATCCCACATTAATTTAGTGACTTTTACTTATTTGTTATATAGGATTACAAGAAAGGTCCATTCTCTGTAAAATTTGTCAAGGAAAGCACATTCCCTACATACCCATGTCTTCACTTTTCTTAATTTAGTTATTTGACAGGGCTTAACTTGTCAATCTTGTAGGTGAGGCTCTCTTCCTCATTCCCAAGGGTCAAATTTAGATGCAAGTCTGTGAATTTTCCTATTTCTAATATTCAAACACTTTCTTGTCTCCAATTTTATGTGAGGCCTACATTTTGTCATCCGATTAGAATTTATTTTGGAATGAATGTTATCCAATAGTGTTATAATTTATTTTGTAATTAATGTTATCCAATTTTGTTATAGTTAGGAATTATTTTGGCCCCGTGGTGACAACCCTTTGGCCCTATTATGTTAAAAAAATCTTAAGGTTCTCATAGTTTATTGTGGTTGACAACCAAGAGTGTATTGTATTAGTTCCATTAGTAACTAACATTTATTACTTTATTTTGAAAGACTGCATGAAAAAGGTATTTGATACAATAGTGTTTTATTCCTTTAATGGCCTTAATATAAATTTTATTTTTATGTATTGTATAGGGTTCTTTCTTGTATTGTGTCTACATTCCTTCTTCGTGACCTATTCTCATAATGCTATAATTTTTTTTGGTAAATTATTTCAATATGGGAGTCTAGAGTTTTAATACCCTTTCTCACTTCCTTACCAATATATATATATATATATATATATAATATATATTATATAATTATATATATATAATATATATATATATATACTGTTTTACTTTGAGTGTCACTTTACATTCTCCAAGTAGGTTTCCTTGCCTATTGTTCAACCATTGAAGCTATACAACATTAGATATCATCTTTTGGGATTTAATTGCGTTAGGTAACTCATATGTTTATGGCCATTTCCATGAGAGGTAGTTAGAACTGACTAATTTCTCACGATTTTTTGAATAGTCTACTTAGCACTCATTGTCAATACTATAGTCATTTTGCACATAAAGCTAATTATGGTTGTGTTAAATTTGAATATAGTCTGCACTGTAGTAATTTAGTATTGTATGGTCTATTTATTATAGAATTCAATTTTCAACATTCAATTTTTATAATAGCTGGTATCTATTGTTTCCGCCCACTTACAATATTTCTTACTGATTTGGAATTTCTAGGTCAGACTAACCCTAGTACATGTCCTAATTATTCTAGTGTTGTTTTTTGAACTCATGATTGTTTCTCTAGCTTGTTGGCTAGCTATTTTGGCTTGATAACTAACCTCAATTCAACGTTTTGCTTTGAAATCAACTCAAATAATAGTTATAGTTGGTAAATATTCATCACATTTTCTCATTTCTTGAAACAAGTAACAAATTCACCAATAGACAAGAACTTCTAATCATTACATAGAAAATAATAGTACACAACAAACATAAATACTTATCTTTTCCTCAATTTGTTCCATCCAAAAAATCTCTAGCAAAGGGAGTGCTCCACCTTACCAGTGAGAATGTAGTTTATTTCCATCCGAATTTCTTGGCAATGGCTTAATGAGGTTTGTTCAAAGACATCAAGATTGTACAAGTCCAACCAAATAAATCACATACTGAAAAGTTTTTCTTAGGGATTCCACTAGTTCCAACCAACTAAAGAACACCCTAACTAGAAGTGTTCTTCCTTCCTTCAAGAACGTCTTGTTAGAGTTTCATAAGCCTACAACTTCATCATCTTCACTTGGACCTCTTGGCTCCTTTCTCCAAACTAAGATTATTTATCTCTAGGGAGGGCAATACCAGTCTTCTAAATATCTCCTAAGTGAAACTATTATTTAACATTTTCCCCTTATATTTATGGCTGGCCATCATTAATGTTATTTATATAAAAAATAAATAAACATTTTTTTAACCATCTATATTAGGCTTTTCACATGACCCACAATTTTACCAAATCATTTGTAATAAAACAAAAAATTTATAGCTTTAAACAAAAAGGCTTACCATTAAAAAAATAATATTAAATAAAAACAATAACTAAAATTTTATTAAATGCAATTTGGATGTACATTACAAATATTTTCTATTTTATTATAAGATTCAATTCTCATAGATAGAATGAATATGTTTTGTTTTGTTTTTTTATTTTATTACTTGAGATGTTTTTGAAAAAAAGCATATATCTTTCTTAGATAAAATGAAAAATATAATAAAAATATCAGGAACAAAAAGATAATAAAATACATAAAAGTTTGGGAAAAATGTAATTAATTAAAAAGAAAAAGGTAGGAATTTATAGGGTAAGTTCCTCAGATAGAACACCAGAGGAATCACTCACAAATAGATCACAGATCAATACACCAGTATTGTTGACGTGGTTAAACCCTGAAAGAGGGAAACATTCCATGACCTGAGCCAAAGCAGCCACTTTAGACAATTTATTAATAAAAGAATGAAAATTTACATAAGCTTTTTCATGAATGGTTACCCTACAAATGACCCTTCATTCTCTTTAAATAGAGATAATGGACCAATCAAGTGTTAAGCCACAGATTAAGTGTCAGTAATATCAAGCGAAGAATGAACCGTGAGATCACTACATATCGTGACCGTTGGATTGTAAGTTACAAAAGTACATAGTAAAAAAACACACTTTACCTAACTCTACACTAGACCAAGTTATACTTAACTATTTCCTATGCATCGGAATATCCTAACACCCCCCCTTAAGAACAACTTGGGATATGATTGAAGGATGTACAAATATGACACAATAGGAGAATGAAGGAGGCATTAGAGCCTATCCCCCCTTAGTGACAACTTCCTGAACTCCAACCATAAATTGAAGTTTAGTAAACTTCGCCTCTGTGAGAGCCTTTGTCAAGATGTTTGCAACTTCATCATCTGTTGAATAATATTGCACCTCAAGACATGGTCATGAATGAGTTTTTTGATGAAGTGCATGTGTAGTTCAATGTGTTTGCTATGGTAATGTTGGACTGGATCTTTGCATAATTGAATGGAACTTTTGTTATCACACCAAAGTGTAGTCAGATTCTTCTATTGAAAACCAAAATCTGATAGGATCTGACGAAGTCACATGGCTTCCTTACTAGCTTCTATGGCACCACGATACTCTGCTTCTACTCAAGAAAGAGAAATGACAATTTTTTTCTTGCAAGCCCATGTAATAGGTCCTGAACCAAGAGTGAACTCATAACCTGCAGTAGACTTCCAATGATCAAGGTCACCAGCCCAATCAGAATCATTGAAACCAACAAATAAAGGAGATGCATTGGCACTATAATGAATCCCAAACTGAACTGTACCTCAAACATAACGAAGTATTGTTTTAGCTACTTTCCAATGACCTTCATGTGGGTTTTGCATAAATTGAGCAATAAGGCCAATAGTAAAGGAAAGGTCAAGATGATTATGGGTCAGATACAAAAGTTTTCCTACAAGCTCGCGGCATAAGGTAGAATCAACTTCAGGTGAAGTACAGGTGACTGAAAGTTTGGCTCCAGACTGAAAGGGAAAAGGGGATGGCTTACAGTCTTCCATGTGAAAATGGCGTAGAAGATCACAGGCATACTTGGACTTGGAAAGGGAAATACCTTCCTTCGATTGCAAGACATGAAGACCAAGAAAATAATGCAAGTGTCCTAAGTCTATCATTTCAAACTTCTTTTTATGGCTAGACTTCACATGGTTTATAAGGTTGGGATCACTACCAGTAAGGATAATATCATCAACATAAAGAACAATAAGGATAAGGGACTTTCCCACTTTCTTGGTGTAGCGAATATTGTCAGAATGACTCCTAGAAAAGCCAATTTCTGAAAGAAAGCTATCTATTTTGGCATACCAAGCTCGAGGGGCTTGCTTGAGACCATAAAGGGATTTCTTAAGCTGACATACAAGGTTGGAGTCTATTTGTATAAAGCCAGTAGGTTGTTCCATATAGATTTCTTCATGCAAGTCCCTTTGCAAGAAGGCAAATTTAACATCCATTTGATGGAATTCCCATTTGAAATAGGCAAGAAGGAAAAGAACAAGGTAGAAAAAGTTCATTTTGGCAACAAGGAAGAATGTTTCAGTATAGTCAATGCCTTCTACTTGTGAAAAACGCTTAGAAACAGGACGAGCTTCATGTTTATCAACTTTTCCATCTGGTTCATACTTGGTTCTGTAAACCCATTTGCATCTAACAAGTTTTCATCCCTTTGGTAGAGGAAAAATATCCCATGTATCATTTTCCAATAATGAATGATATTCTTCATTTATAGCTACTTCCCAATTTGGATGGTTTGAAGCTTCTACAAAGGTGTTAGGATCATATTTAGCTAAAGCTTGATTGAGTAAAGAAGAGGCTCTATTGAACTGAGAATGTGTACGTCGCTAATCTGTGGGATCACCAGCAAGAGCACCTACTGCATCCTAAGTAGCATGGGCCCATTTTGGAAGCTGAGGAGCTGAAGGAGGATCCTGAGAAGGTTGGGGAGGATTTTCATCCTCGCTGTCATCATCTGAAGAAGAAATATTTTCATAAGTAGAAGGAATAGAAAGAGGTGGCACATTCGCCGAACTAGGCTCATAGGCCAATATATTTTCAGAAAAATCTACATCTCTTGTAATCATAACATTTTTGGGCTTAAGTGGAATATGTCTATATCCTTTGACATCTTCAGAATATCCAACAAAAATACATTTTTGACTCTTAGGTTCTAAAGCTTTATGTTTCTCATCTGTAATATGGGCCCATGCTTCACTTCCAAAAACATGAAAGTGACTTACATCTGGTTTAATTGAGCTCCTGCTTCTTTTGGAGTGATATTCTTTAGAACCTTTGTAGGGGTGTGAATTATTATGTAATTTGCACATTTAATTGCTTCTATCCAAAAATTAAGACTAAATCCTTTAGATTGAAGCATACAATTATCCATTTCCTTTAAGGTGCAATTCTTCCTTTTAGCTACACCATTTTGTTGTGGAGTATATGGAATAGTACGCTGCATTTGAATTCCATTCTCAGTGCAAAAGTTGATGAATTTGTTTTTAACATATTCTCCTCCATTACCAAATCTTAGTTTAAGAATTTGATGTCCAAATTGTTTTTCAACAAAGGCCTTCAAGGCCAAGAACATGTTAAATACTTCACTCTTGAGTTTTAAGAAGTATACCCAAGTGCATATGGAGAAATCATCAATAAAAGTTAAGAAATAATTGTAACTAGAGAATCAAACAACTGGAAATGGACCACATAAATCACTATGTACAAATTGTAAAGGGCCTAAGGCGCGCCAAGACGCACGTTTTTCAAAAATATCCCGATAATGTTTTTTGAGTACACATCTGGAACAAACACTATCCTTGCAAGATACCATGGGAAGTCCTGTCACCATATTTTCTTTACATAGACTTTGAAGGGAGCAATAGTTTAAGTGACCAAATCACTCATGCAAAAGTTTGCTCACTTCATCATTATGAGCAACAAATACTGAGGGAAGACTTGATGACCCAAAGTTTTTAAACTTATACAACCTTGTAGAATCATTGGTAATGCTAATAGTTAAAATCTATCTAGGATCTCTTAGGTCCTTAAGTACAACATCATGAGGTGAAAATTAAATGATTTTACTTTCACTAGAATGAGTTATCTAATATACAGATAGAAGATTGTAGGATAAGGTTGGAACACATAATACATTATTAGATTGGCCATTTTCTATATGAACAATTTCAGTCCCTATAACACTAAGAGATCTATCATCACCAACATATATATTTTTGGTGTTACAATCGTTTAAAGAAGAAAACATGGCTTTGTTTTTGGCCATGTGATAAGAAGCTCCAAAATCAATAAGCCACTCATGAAAATTAGAAAAAGAAGATACATTTAGTGCATATCCAGACCAAGATGTTTGACAACCACATGCAGAAAGTGATATTCCTAAAGATGTTGAAGATGCTCCAAATGGTTGTTATGCTTCTTCATTGCTACTTACAAGGCTTCGATATTCCTAAACCATTTGGATTCTAAGTGGTCATCTCGATTACAAAAGTGGCAATGTCTATCTATGTTCTTCCCTTTGTTTTTATTTTCCTTATCATTTTGTTGAAATGATTTTTCATTTTGAGGTTGAAATTTCGTAGCACTCTTGTTTGGTTTAGGACCATTCTTTTTAGGATACGACTTCTTAGGATTATTTGAATTTGGTTGCTGCTGGGTGGCTAAGCATTTCTTAGAAGAGTTTCCAACCTTAAGAAGACCAACGTGTAAGAGTTTTTCTTACTCTCTTATTAAAGAATCTCAAAAGGAATCAAAGAAAGGGGACTTGTAGTCTTGTCCTTGAGAAATGAAGGCTTCTCTTGTAGAATGGAAGGTGGAAACAAACGCAAAGTAGACTGGTCACAACTCAGTAAGAAAAGAATAGATAAGGTTACCATCTCCTTTCTTAACCTTAAGACCTTCCAAGAGAATCCTAAGGGTCTTGAAGTTGGACAAAATATCTTCAATGGAAGAAAAATTATTGGGGTCTAATGTAAGCAACTCATTTTTGAGTTGATGGGCTCTAAGTTCATTTTTAATTCCAAAAACTTTAGTGATCTGTTTCATTGCTTCATTAGGAGTATTAAGTTCTACGATATAGAACCTAAGGTCTGGAGGTATAGACATCCCTATCAACCAACATGCTTGATATTTCATATTTCCCATTTGTCTGCTTTTCTCCATCTTTCGGTTTCGTTTCTTAGCATGAGGCTATTTTGTAAAGACCTTTACTTCTAAGTAAATCCACAATGTAGGACTACCATTAGAAGTATTTGGTGCTATCAAGAATAACTTTGTATGGAATTTCTATTTTAAAGAAACTAAAGCTATAGACCCTGAAACAAAGTATTCTAATGGAACAATCTTGAAAAATTAGGGTAATAAAAAAAAGCTCTAAAAACGGCTTCTAGATGAAGAAGTTATGGCCTTTTGAAGAAAAGTTGTTGAAGATGCTGATGAAGTGCGGGAATGTGTGGAAATGAATGAAATATTATATTTAAAAGAAAATCTGCTCATTTTCCAAACTTAATGTAATTAGCTCAACAAAGAGAAAGACTTGAACTCAAGACCTCTATTCTCATAAAGTAACTTAGGACCAAGTGAGCTAGTTTAAAAGGTTAGTAATTTTTGGAAAAGATGAAGGAGGGTATTTTTGTTCTGTTTTTTTGTTTTTAGTCACCGAAGCTTTGGGATGCATGCTTACTTGAGAAAACTCTTTTTTGCTTGCAAAACAAAAACCACAAAATCCAAAATGGACATACAAAAAAAACAAACTTTATGGTTTGAAGTTAGCTTTATCCAAAAACTAACAATTTTCCTCAATGTTTCTGATTTTCTGAGATCACACTAAGATGCAGTGGAGAAGAGAATACGCATGAGAAAAAAAATTTCATTTCTGTTTCTGATTTCCCCAGATCGCATAGAGTCACGGGGGAAAGAGGATAGCATAAATTAAAAGTGTAGATCCGGTAATAAAAAACAAAAAGATAAATAAACCGAAATAAACAAGGAGAAAAAAACTAGAAACTTGCAAATAAACACTATATACCTCCAAATCTTAAAGATGACGTAGCTAAGGCTATTGGAAAGCTTTTCGTGTGAAACGAAAGGGGTTCCTCACTAAAAAAGATGCTCTTAACACAATAGAGCAATCTTCTTGACCCAAAAGCAGTCAGAAACAATAGATCTAGGAAACAACAGTCAGATGCAGTTCTACCAACTTCAGATTTGGATCACCAACGGATGCAGCCCTCAAATAACTCTGATACCATGTAGGAATTTACAGGATAACTTCCTTAGACAGAACACCAAAGGACACCGCTCATAAACAGATCACAGATCAATACACCAGTATTGTTGATATGGTTAGAACTATCAAAGAGGGAAATAGTCCACGACCTGAGCCAACGCAGCCAATTCAGGCAATTTATTAATAAAAGAACGAAAATTTACATAAGTTTCTCTCATGAATCGTTACCCTACAAATGACCCTCTATGCTCTTTAAATAGATGTTATGGATAAATCGGGTGCTAAGCCACTGACCAAGTGTTGGTAATACTTAGGAGTTAACGAATCATCGAATCACTACATATCATGACTGTCGGATTGTAAGTTACAAAAGTACATAGTAAAGAAACACACTTTACCACCTAACTCTACAATAGAACAAGTTATACTTAACTATTTCGTGTGTGTTGGAATATCCTAAAAAAAAATGTGATCGAGAAAAACTTGTTTGATTTTTTAAAGAGAAACTTTTCATTTTTAAAATAAAAACTAATTTTTAATTACGTTTTCATCCGGAATAAATAACAATAAAAACATTCAAAAAACACTTCACCAAGGGAACAAAAAAATGGAAAATATATAGATTTAAAAGAAATAAAACATGAAAACTGACTGGCATGGGAAAAGAATTTGAAAGAACTATGAAACATATTCCATGGAAGAAAATAATCCAGCTATTTCCATCTTAAGAAAGAAAACAATCCAGATATTTCCATAGAAATTATGGTGACATGTGAATCGGATGTCAACGAACGATAAAATATTAGGTACTGTGGATAACGCTATATATGAGAATTATGTCATTGTTTCAAAGTTTGAATTGTTCTGTATATGAAACGCCTTCTAGAAGAATTTCGTTAGCGTTTCCATATTGCTAGCTAGTTTCATAATCGTTGAACTTTTCTAATCAAGTGACATTTTCTGTTGGACGTGTCCACCCACAGAGTCAAAGAATATATAACAATCGTAGTGTTTTGGTTGTCCAAATGATTGCCAAAAGTAGTGATGCAGATCCAAATATTCTGCAAAAAAACTTTTGTTACTGTTTTCCGATTAAACCTTACGAGACATGAGAATCAGTTAAAATATAAGAAGACCAAGATCTTCAGTGCCTCATTAAAATATGAAGGAATTTCAGGTCAATGCTAATGTCATGTATTCGTTTCCATGCACATGGAGCTTTACCACCTGAAATACCACAAATGCAAGTCCCTTGCATTTAACACCTAGTCTCCAAACAAGTAACCAATTGTGAAAGCCCAAAGGTTTCTGATAAGATTGTAAGGTTAAAGTTCAAGGATCCTATTCAATTGATGAAGTTTGTTTCCTATAATTTTTGTCAAGCTACTTTTATGATGTGGAATACAATTAGTGGAACACAATTTTTCAATTTGTGGAAGACAATTTGTAAAAAAGTTTAGGATTTTTCATTAGGTTCATTGTATCATGTTGAACGAAATTTGTACAAATTCAAGGATTTAGATTCAGCATCGACACCTTTTTGTGGTGAATGATGATCATGCATTAGAAGTGTTTATTAAAACATTTCTTAAAGTCAAATAGGGTAAACATTGTACATGATTAAATGAAACATAAGCATAACTCTGATATTTGAAGGACATAAAAAAAAATGAATTTTCTTTTTTAATTTTTTTAATTTTAACTCTTTAATTCAATTGAAAATATTACAATTTTACCTTAAAAAATATCCTTTAATCTTATAACAAGATTAAAATTATATTTCAAAAGCATAAACAGACTCTACCGCTATAAAAGAAAGTACGCAGGGCTTACAAGCATCCAGAATTAACTACACAACAACATAAATTACTTCTTCCAGCCTTTATTCGAAATACTAGAAACGACATACATTAAAATACCAAAAATCCTAATATTCCAAAGTAATTATTATTAGTTTATAGACAACAAAGCTACAACGGGGAAAAGATTTTAAATTTCATGAAATTCTTCTCCGGTTTGAAAACCACTTAACTATTTTTTCATTCTTCAATGGTGTGTGAGGCCTCCTTGAATTATGAGTACTGGAGTAAAGACAGAATGATATAACTCAAATCTCATTGATGTTTGATGGGACGAGCTGGCGACTTAAGGTTTAACACTTGACAACAATGCTTAGTACAAATGATTTAATCTATGTAATTTGATTAGACAGTAATCAAAAGGTTAGCATATATATTTGTTTGTATTGATGGTTGTATTGATTAATGGTAAGTTGGTAGGTGAGAGGAAAATTGTTCTAGTCTCAGGTTTCCTTCCCACTCTCGGACTAAACCCTAACCCTCACTTCATTCACTCAAGCATTTTCACTTTGCATTGTTTAGTGGTGAGAGCTCCTTTCGCCGTTTTGTTAGTGTCTGTAACAAACTCGAGCTCGATGCTTCATCCACACTCGGCTATGGGTTTCTTCGTTGGATGGTTGGATATTTAGTATTTGTATTCAGCTATTTGGTTAGTCTGGCTATGTTATTATGTCGTTCGCTTCGTTGATTCTTTTTATGAGAGGGTTACTCTGTTGTTTTTGAGGTCTGGTGCTCTTCTAGTGGTTACTGTTTCTCCTTCTATTCCTTAATGTGTTCTGTTGGGATTCTTTAATGGTATTTTTTGGCTACCTGTATGATTATTTTATTTGTTTGACTTGTTTGCAATTTATTTGTGAATGCAGGTCGTGGCCACAGAGGATCCTTTCCTCAGCGTCGTTCGGCTCTGGCAAAGTAAATTGTTTCTCCTCATGAGCAGGCTTCCCTTCAGTGACTATGACCCACATGAAAGTTCATTCTTCCAACGCTTTCTAATATTTTGGTAAGTTCTCTTGGGGTTTCGTCTTCCTCACTATTCATCGCTCATTCCTTTAATCTTCACTATGGCAACACTAATACTCTGATGTGGTCTCTGTGTAGGTTTGTTATGGCTCCTAGTCGGACTGCTACTCAGACTTCCCTCCAAATGGAACTGGTAGGGTCATTCCCTGTTACAATTTATTTTGTTTGAGGGCTTCCCAGGTCAGTTTCTTCTCTAGTGTAATCAGTTGATAGGCTAGAAACTGAGACTTTGTTGTATATGTCTATTGGTTGATATCGAATGGCCTTCGGGTCCAGTTGTATATGATCTCATTTATTTTTCAACGGAATGTAACTGTTCATGGTTATAAGCCTAACTGTCGTTAACTATCTCTCTTTCGAAGGAGGGTTTGTTCGAATTGAACACTTTGTGTTTATATATTTTATATTCTAGTCTTGACATTGAAATGTTTTAATGAAGAACAAAAAAGAAGTTTCAAGGTACAGGGTTACCTCTCTTGTGAATGCATCTCACTGTGATTGTATTTAATTAGTTAGCTGCTACAGCTGTTGCTTGTTCTCGTATTTTTGGAATTGCTATTGTGGCTAGAATTGATTGCTTAGTCTCGCATTAGTATTGTCTCTGCCTATCATTCGATTTCTGTAACCATGTCTCTGCTTGTCATTCGATTTTTGGAACTACATCACTACTTATCTGGAAGTCTTTCTCGTAAAACAAAATGTACAGTTTGTCTAGTTGTTACAGATGATAATAATTAGAGGAAAAACAAAATTCTTGGATAGATGGATTCAAAATGAAAGTGTCTCTCTTTGTATTACTCTTTCTATGCTTATGTATCGAACCCTTTCCATAATGTGGTTCATTTTCTTTTGTATTGTTACAATACAGTTATTCAAAATGTTTGCAGTTGTTTCTTCAATTACATGGTTGATAACTATTTTGCTGTTTGAGTTTTCTCATTCTGTGGAATACATAGATGACATATATCTTTTTTGTTTTCTTGTTTTTATGTAAATAGTTGTAATATAAATAAAAGAAAAACCAACAGTGTGGCTATAACCACCTTCACCTAACTGTGTTGTCCCTAAATATCCATTAGCTAATAATGAAATAAAAACAAGTTCCCTAACACTATTTTAATCAACAAACATAAATGAAATCAAATGATAATGAACCTCTCCTTGTTAGCTGAGACCAAACACCCACTCACGGTGCCCTTAGCTGGATGCTGCTGCATCAGGCTCCCGGGGTATGAAAGATTCATGACTTCCATCCATGAGCTTCTCGACTAAATAGTGTACCTGCTGTATTTGTTTGGCATTAAGCCATGAACTGTCCTCAATGGGACAGTTCTTCCACTTGACCAGATACTGTAGGTATTCCTTCCGCCGAGTTCACCATACCACCTAAGTGTCAAGGATCCTCTCGATCTCAAGGGGTTAAGCTAAAGGCATTTGTCTCATCCAAGTCTCACTCCTTTCTTCTGTGTCCCATGTAGGTCGTGTTGTATTGTGTTCCTCAGGACTGGTAGTATATCGAAACAAGTCTACCACATTGAAGGTGGGTGAGATGCCTATTCCTCGAGGTAGCTGTAATTAATAAGTATTAGTTGAAAATTTTCAGACAATTTTGCAAGGGCCAATCTTCTTGTATTTCAGTTTTTTGTATACACCCCTAGGAAAATGTTCCTTGCGTAAATGCGCGAGGACTTTATCCCCCATATTAAACTATACCTCTCGTCATTTCAAAGATGCCCGCTACTTATACTTTTGACTGTTGTCCTGCAACTTCATCTTTACCTGCTCGTGTAGATCATTCATTGCTTTGGCAAAATATTCCCCATCAACACTCAGCGAGAATGCATGCCATAACAGATCTAAAAAGGACAGTAAACCATGCTGCAATTGGGTGAGTTGTTGTAACCGAACTCTACATGGGAAACTACACGATCCCACATTCGTGAATTTTCCCCAATCAAACTTTGTAGCAGGTTCCCCAAGCTCCTGTTTACCACCTCTATTTTCCCGTCGGCTTGCGGGTGGTAAGCAGAGCTGGAACTTAACTATGTGTCCATTTTTTTCCATAAGGTGCACCAGAGATTCCCTCTCAATTTCACATCCCTATCAGAAAGAATGGACTTAGGTAGGCCATGTAGCTTGATGATATTTGTGAAAAATAAGTGGGCCATGTGAGTGGCATCACTAGTTTTTTTACAAGGGATTAAACGTGCCATTTTTTAGAACCATTCTACTACTACCATTACCAAATCATAACCCCGCTGCATCCTTGGTAGACCCAAGATAAAGTCGAAACTGACTGAATCCCATGATATACTCGGAATGGGCAATGGTGTGTAGAGTCCTGTATTCTGACTGTGTCCTTTCGCCAAATGACACACTTTACATCTAGTCACAAATCTCTGCACATCCCTTCGCATTCTTAGTCAATAATAAAAATGGTTGAGCTGATCTAATATTTTATATATGTTGAAATTCCCGGCTAGACCTCCACTATTCTTCTCCCTAATGATATTCTCTCTCATCAAACAATCGGGAATGCATAATTGTCCCCCCTTTAAACAAGAGCTTCTCTTGCAAATTATAGTCCAACCATGGACTATTGTTTCTCAGCAAAGGATTCTAACAGGCTTCATAAGCCTCTTTGAAATCCATGTTGGTTTGATATAAGTCTCTCAAATGCTTAAAGACTAGCACTTGTATCGTACTCTCTTGCAAGAGCAAGGCTCTTCTGCTCAACGCATTTTCCACCTTGTTTCGCTGCCCACTAATGCGTTTCAACACAAAGGTGAAACTCTATAAATATTCAATGAATTATCATATTTGTGATTCATCTTATACTATTGCATCACGTATTGCAGCTCATAATTATCCGAAAATAACACAAACTCACTCCCCAGCAGATAGTGTCTCCAATGCTTCAGTGCTGGGACAACAACATAGAATTCTTTGTCATCGGATGAATACTTCTGCCTGTTCTCATTCAACTTCTCACTGAAAAATGCAACCGGTTTGTCTTCTTGGCTAAGTACAACCCCAATGGTCGTATCGCTTGCATCATAGTGAACCTGAAAAAACTTGTTAAAATCTGGTAATCTCAGGATTGGTCTTTTTGTGATCTTCTTCTTCAGTAGCTGAAAGCTCTTCTCTGTTGCCTCTATCCAATCAAAAGGTTGCCTTACCTTTTTTACAGTGTCCAACATAGGTGCGTAGATCTCACTGAAATTTCTTATAAATTTATGGTAAAAACTTGCCAACCCATGAAAACTACGTACCTCAAATAGACTTTTTGGGGATGGCTATTTAATGATTGCTGCAATATTCTCTGGGTGCATCCTTAACTAATTTTCTGTAATCAAAAAACCCAGATAAACCAGTTCCCTTTGGAGAAAATTACATTTTTTCAGATTTATCAGCAGCTTATTCTGCCGCAATTTTTCTAGCACACTTTGAACATGTCGAAAGTATTCCTCCTTAGTCTTGCTAAAAATTAATATATCATCAAGATACACTATCAGAAACTTTCCAATGAACTCTTTCAACATTTCATTCATTAGTCACATAAAGGTACTAGGGGTGTTACTTAATCTTAATGGCATTACTAGCCACTCATATAACCCTTCATTGTTCTTGAAGGCTGTCTTCCACTCATCCCCTTCCCTGATTCAAATATGATGATAACCACTCTTCAGATCAATCTTCGAGAAGTATGTTGCCCTACTTGGGCAGTCAATCATATCATCCATTCGTGGTAGTGGAAATCTATACTTCATGGTAATCTTATTGATGGCCCTCTAATCCCCTCTAATCTGTGCACATTCGCCATTCTCCTCCTTTCTTGGGAGCGAGAACTATTTGAACTGCGCAGGGGCTCAAATTGTCCCTTATCTACCCTTTATCTAGCAATTCCTGCACATGTTTTCTGATTTCCTCGTTGTCTTTGGGGCTCATTTGGTATGTTGCCTTGTTCGGTAGACTTGCTCTAGGTATAAAGTCAATGTGATGACTTATATTTCTCTTAAGAGGAAATTTATCTGGTAAATCATCCACTACAATATCATTGAATTCCTACGACATTTTCTAAATTTCTGCAGGAAAATCAGACACTTCTATGTGTAACAACACTATTTTTTCCCTTCTCACGACAACATAGTTCACTTCACTATCTTCAATCTTCTTCAAAAATTGTTTTCCACCCATTAGTAACACTTTCATCCTACTTGTTTCTATTTTCTCCTCCTCGATGGGCACAAGTGTGTGCTTGATCCCATCTTGGACAAACTTGTAATAGTTTGTGTTCCCATTATGCACTACCTTTCATTCATATTGCAATGGCCTCCCTAGCAGTATATGACATACGTCCATTGGCATAATATCACAAATAACCTTGTCTTTATACCTGCCAATATGGAACTCAACTTCACACTGTCTATTAACCAACAACTGTTGGCCTTTATGTACCCACAATACCTTGTAGGGAGTGGCATGTTTCAGCCACTTCAAATGCACCTTCTCTACCATCTCTGTGGCAACAAGATTATCTATGCTCCCTCTGTTGATAATAAACTTGTAGCATTTTCCGTGTGACTTACAAATTGTCCGGAATAATGCTTTCCTTTGAGTTTGTTTAGTTGTCCCCTTGCTTGGTTTTAACAACACTTTATTCAGAACTAAGTCTTCCCCTATTTCTGGCACATTTTCTGCTTCTTGGGGTGGTGCCTCTAGTTCCTCTAGCTGTGCGACAAACCCTCTGTTGGTCACTCAAATTTTTATTGATTAACAGTCGAGTACCAAATTAATTTGTCAACCCGGGAAAGTCCTTTTGTTTCAAAGGTGACCTCGTGTTTTATGCACTTTAATTTCAAAAGCATTAAAAGTTGTAGTACAACAAATCTAATTTCTATCAAACACTTACTCTGAGTTACAACAGTCTTAAACTATTGCAGAAATGAAATAAGATTGAGTAAATGTAACAAATCTGCGGAAAAATGATGGTTGTTTGTAACAGAGGACCAGGACCCTATCCTCAGAATAAGGACGCCCATCACCTGCCTCTGTGACCAGTCGCCAATACAAACCAAAAATCCTATTCACCGATGACACACTTCTCACAGCGCCAATCGATTAAAGGAACAGTGTATCAGCAAAAGGGAAATATCAGAAGCAAGGCTAAACACATATAGAAATAACACACACTTAACAGGAAAGGAATGGGTGAATCTTGTGAAGAAGGTGGGCCCTGTCCCTCTCACAAGATTCCCCTGCACACAAATATTAAATCAAACTGCTCAAAAGAAAACTTTATTCATCTGCCAAGAGTTCAATTACAACAGAGGTTCTGACCTTCAGCACTACAATAATTTGGAATCACATGCTAGTCTTTCAACTATAGATGTCTCCTCTTTATAGAGGAGACATCTATTACAATAGATTGTCCTACAATTTAATTATTCTGTTCAAAAATAGGAACTTGATTCCTGTTACAGCATACTGTTATAACAATGTACATCTTTTTCATCCTTGGTTAATCGAATCTTTCCGCTGTTGCAAAACGGGTGGTCTTCGTCTATCTCCTCAGAGTCCTCGTGCTATCATTGGTTATTATGTTGTTGTTGCTGATTCGGTACATCTTAACCATCCCTTAAAACACTTCATGCTGTTCCTGGTGTTCCCACGTTTGTGGCTAAATTGGCTGATCATGCTTTATCATCATCGGCCGAGTATAGTCCTGCCAGCTTCAGAGAGTTGCTGTTGCAAATTAAGACATTTCCTGCTTTAGTCAGTTGTTGCTTCTGGTGTTGCAGCAACTGCACATTTGCTGTTCCTAGTGTTGCAGCAACTGTGAATTATGATTCTGTGGACATTGAACAATTCCAATCAACTATCAGCGACTTACCCAATTTCCAAAGATTAAATGTAAAGATAACATGAATATGTGTTGAATAATTAATCATATAGCAAATGAGGAGAGTTACTTCATACCTTGGGATGATGAGGTCAAAAATGATATCAAGGGTTTCAATTCATAGGTTAAAAAGAGTAATATCATAACAAAATGTAGGGTCAAAAGTAGATAATTCAGAGTCCTAACATCCCCCCCAACTGAAAGGTTTGCGTTTCCTCATGCAACGTTTAGTCTGAATCTGAGTCGGAGAACTGGGATGAACAGTATAAGTTGTTGATGCAGTAGCTTGAGAAGGCTTTATCCGACTTGCTTCTGAATCCCTGAACATTCTGTATCTGCTGCCATACTGCTACCTCCTCCTTCTTGGTCAGTTTATAATGAGCTTTATATTGCTGACGAGGTAAATATAAGAGAGGGAAATGAAAATGGTAGCCGATCCACTTCTCCACACAGTTTTCCATACATTTAACATAATAAGGTATGCTTGAAATCGCTACCTGGAGATTGAGGGGATTGTAGGGATGGTATTCCTGTCTTTCTCTGGGACAATGTTCCCAGAATAACTTATTTGCTTCAACGGCCAGTGCCCCTTTTGTTTTCACATAATGCTGACAGTCTTGCAAAACCGCTGCCTGTAGCTTCTTTATATGGTCAGCCAATTCTGGATTACTTACATAATTTCGATGTTGTGTAATGAAAGAAGCTGGATTGTGTGGTTCATTTTGAATCCAAAGGAGGCAGTTGTTCTCATTATGTTCAGCTGACATGTAGTCATTTTTCAAAGTTAATTGATTACCTAGAAAAGAGATGAAGGCTCTTATTTGAATATCACCCACAAAAGGAAGTATATTCATCGCTCTATCTTCAGGCATAGCCTCATTGTGAAGATAGAGTTCACAAAGAAAATTTTGATCATTATGTGGTGCTTCCTTGAATGTTGCAATAAACTGGTCAGGTGTATTAACTTGGTATGGTCTTCCATCTCTAATTGCTTTTATTTGCAAGAATGCCAAGCATTCTCTTAGGAATACTGCATAGTTGAAAGAAGGCTTTCTTGTAGCCAATATCCTCTGAACCAGCTCAAAGGCACGGGATAGCCTATCTTTTACCTCCTTATTTTCTTTATGCTGGGCACTAGACTGTTCCAATGCATCCCAATTTCTATATGCATAGCTGAACCAGATTGACTTCTGCTGTTGGAATGCCTTCCCTTGTGACAGCTCATATTCTATTCCCCATGAGTCCTTTAGTTGTTGAAAACTAGAGGTCTCCGTGTAAGCATTACTGACAGAAGGAATTGCAGTCTGTGCATAGGCATCCTTGACACAGTGGAGTCCAGTGAGTTCAGTCTGTGTATAAGCGTCCTTGACACGGTGGAGTTCAGTGACTTCAGTCTATGCATAAGCGTCCTTGACACAGTGGAGTTCAGTGACTTCAGTCTGTGCATAAGCGTTACTAAAGGATCTCTGTTCTACAGTAGTTTGGGTGGGCCACGGTGGTACTATGTCTTCCAACACAACTCTTGGAAAACCTGTTGATTCTTGTGTGACAACATGCTATTCTTTCTCTGCTCCTGCTGGTTCTTGTGTGACAGGAGGCTGCCCTGTTTCTTCTTTTACAGTTTTTAGAAAACCTGCTGGTTCTTGTGTGACAGCGGGTTTTTCTTTCTCTCCTCCTGCAGCTCCTGCTGGTTCTTGTGTGACAGCAGGTTGTTGCATTTCTTTTGCTGCTCTTCCTGCTGGTTCTTGTGTGACAGCAGGTTGTTCTGTTTTGACTACAACAACAAGTTTCTCTGTAGCAGCAGAGGGTGGCGGATTAGCTTCAGTCATTGGGACGTGTACTACCTTATATCCTGCTTGAGTGTACAGTTCACCACACTCACTGCACATGTACTCATTGTACAGACTCTTTTCTGTTACCGTCGCTACCCGTGCTAAGAGGTGGAGATTATATTCATTCTCTTAGGCTTCCTTAACCATTATTATCTCCTGCTGATAATCTTTAATTTGAGATTTTAAAAACTCAATTTCTTCCCGCAGGGAGGCTATGCTAGGCGGGGCTTGCGTACCTGCAGGCTCTAGTGGATCAGAGGATTGTTGTTCCACATTCATTTGGGCATTTGCATCCCCAACAGGTGGTTCTTGTGTGTCACTTGTTGGGTCAGTGGCTGGTTCTTGTGTAGCAGCCACTTGCCCAATATCTTCTTGGGTGTCTATTTTAGATTTTTCGGCAGGTGGTTCTTGTGTATCAACTGCCTCAAAAAATGTTGTCGCAAAGCTGTCAATGCTCTGCATCTTAGTCGCAGAGGGTGAGTAAAGGGACTGTTCTAGAATGGTTGGACTACGGGGTGTTAGGATAATAGGTGGAGAACTAGGAATCAGAGGGCTGGTAAGTTTAATTGTTGTGGTTGATCGTTTTCTCTGCCTCTTTAAGGAGGCAGGAAAATCAACAATTTTTCTTTTTCAGTCACTTTCTCTTGGGATGGGGAAACTATCAGGAATAGCAGTTGCTTTGATTGAAGCCCTGGTTCTTCTCCTTTTTGGTGGAGTTTCAGTTTGCTGCTGTTTTTTCCTTTTAAGAAAAATGATGGGGGTATTATCCTCAGAATCATCAGTGGAAATATGAAGCACATGGGTAGATGGTTGAGCTTCATTGCGGGATGGGGTCCTCTGCAGGGGTGTTTCTACTGCTAATTGCTAAGGAATTTCTTGAGGTATTTTCTCTGGCTGCTGGGGGACCTCCTGGGGTATTTGTTCTAGCTGTTGGGGGACATCCTAGGGTATTTGTTCTGGCTGCTGGGGAACTTCCTCCTCCTGCTAAGGATCTTCTTATATTTGCTGGGGAGGATTAATGACAGGGGGTGGGTGGATTAGAGCAAATCCTCTATTTATTAAGAGGTGGGCTAACCTATGGGGTTTGATGGAAAGGGCTGGATGCTTCGCTTTTTCAGCATAATGTGACATGTTTTTTAGACAACCCAATAGATAATAGGGCATGTTTATCAACTGTCGATGCCTGAAATGGTTTAACAAAACGAATTCGTGTTGGTAAATTACCTGGTAACGACGTTCGCAAGTTAAATATTGCTTGACAAACTCCACGACCTTTGGCCATGGTGGAGGTAGTGACTGAAGAGTGACCCCTCTGCCTTTAGCTTCTACGTGTTCGCCCGGTAGAAAGAAGCCTTTCTCAGCATTCAAAATAACATGTTTCCTGCTGAACCAGCGTATACCATTGGTTGGTAGCCCAGAGACTTGGGCTACATCTTCCTCTGTTACCGGTATACATACTCCCTGGACTGTAGAAAACCCTTCTCTCAAATTGCATGCGAACTCCAACACTTGGTGTGTGTTGAAGTCTGGAAGTCTTCTAAAGTAGTCTACCCACCCTGCCTACAGAAAAATTTGATAAACCTCGGGGTAGAGTTCCAGTAGTGCTATTGTGCCAAGTTCATAAGTAATTAGATTTCCTCCCATAGCTACTGATTCAGCGAACAATACACGATACAGAGCCTAGTTTCCGAGTTTGAAACAGAGCAAACCGTTACAAATGAGGATATGCCATGACAGAGTGGGTTTTAGATATTACCGCGAGGAATAAGGGTGGCGGTGATTAACGTGTTATGGAATAATTGTGATATTTTGGTAATCCCCCCCAAATCTACGGCTGAGTGATTTGATTGGCAGTATAATGATTTCGGAAGTTGTATCACATCTCCGCATTAACTATAAATTAATATTCACACTTAAACATGCGTACCTTTACTTTTTACCTTTAGTCGCACGCAAAAGTCTTATCTTGTCTTTTCTGGCTTAATCATAATTTGAACGGGTTTTTAATCGTGAAAACACAAGCGATCTGACAGGAAGTAGCAGTGACGACGTGTACTTGTTAGAGTGCTTGGCTGGTCCCTTCAATGCAGCAGAATATGGTCCATCAGGATGATGATATGTTAAATGCTGGAATTAGTATTGCAGTGTTGAAAAGTGATATTTTCCGGAACATAAGCTCGTGCGGTAGCCGCGAGGACTGGTGTTACGGCAACAGAGAAATGATATTGTATTGACGGAAAGTGGTGTTGCAGCAACCGGGAATGACGAAAAGTGGTGTTGCAGCAACGAGGAATGATGGAAAGTGGTGTTGCAGCAACGGGGAATGATGGGAAGTGGTGTTGCAGCAACGGGGAATGACATTGCATTAACAGAAAATGGCGTTGCAGCAACAGGGAATGGTGTTGCAGCAACGGGAAATGATGTAAAACTTGACTTATGATCCAAAGAGCGTTCCCAAGCTGCAAAGTGATTCTTTTAAAATTTTTATTCTCAGCCATCCTCTGAAAGTAAGATCTGCAAAACAACTAATTGTAACATAGCAACCCCTTGGCAGGGAATATTAGTTAAGAAATCTAATCTAAAACTAAATAAATGAATAGAAATTTAAGTGCCTTGAGGGGAAGCAAATTCCCCCAAAAAAACATAGTGTAATTCTACCATGCAGATAGCTTTGAAATCCTCCTTAGAAACAGGTCGTTGATACGGACAGAGTCGGTATCCATTCACTAATAATGGTGTTCTATTATCATCAATCGTTAAGATTTTGACTGTTCCGTTTGGAAATACAGCATCTATTTCACAAGGTCCTAGCCACCTTGTTCTCAATTTACCTTGGAAATTCTCGAAATGGGAGTCATACAGTAAAGCCTAGTTACCTTTCTGGAACTGCTTATGCTTAATAGTTTTGTGATGCCATCTGGTTCTTTGTTGCTGAATCATGGTTGTTTGGTGGATGGCATCCAATCTTTTCTCGTTTAGCTCCTGCAGCTGCTACAACCTGGTTGTCTGTGCATCAGTCAAATTGAGGTTAACAGCTAAAGCAGTTATTAAAGTTTTGATTTCAAACTCCAAAGGGAAAACAACATTTTTACCAAAAACTAACTCATAGGTTGAAAAGCCTGTGGTATTCTTCCAAGTGGTTCTATAAGCCCAAAGTGCTTCAGGCAGCTTTTGAAACTAGTCCCTCCTGTTCTCCTTTATTGTTTTTATCAGAATAGCTTCTATGACTTTGTTGGTGCTTTCCACCTGCCCATTTGACTAGGGGTGATAAGGTGTGATCATTCTATGCTTAATATGGTATTTCTGCAATGTGTCTTTTAAGGCATGAGAATTAAAAGGAGGTCCTCCATCAGTGACTAGCTCCATAGGCAACCCAAACCTAATGAAGATTTCTTCAAATAAAAATGTTAATATTGATTCCTCATTAGCTTTGATAAGTTCCTTGGCCTCTACCCACTTAGTCATGTAATCCGTACATACTAGTATGTAAACTCTTTGATTATATGGAGGATTAATGGGACCTATAAAATCTAGTGCCCATCTTTCAAATGGTTCAAGAATTACCTGGGGATTGAGTGGCATTTCATCCCTGTGATTAGGCTGGCCCATTCTTTGGCAGCTATCACATGCCCTGACATATTTCTTTACATCTTTGAACATTGAGGGCCAGTAATATCCCATCCTGAGAACCTTGTGTGTTGTTCTTTTATCCGCGAAATGTCCTCCAAAAGGTCCATCGTGACAAGCTTTCAATACATCATAAATCTGATCTTCACCAATGCATCTCTGGATCTCCTGATCGAGTCCTATGTGAAGCAAACAGCCGTTTATCCAGCTGTACCTAGCGCTCTGCTGAATAATTTTCCTTTTTTCTCTATGCGATAGGGGCGATGGTAATTTTCCTGCAACTAAGTGGTTAGCAATGTCTGCATACCAAGGTGAGTGAGCAGATATTGCAAATAAATACTCATCGGGAAAAGAATCATCTACTGGAATATTTTCATTAGTTTTTAACCGAGAAAGAAAGTCAGCAACTACATTTTCTTTTCCCGGTCGGTCTACGATTGTGATATAAAATTCCTGTAATAACAGTAACCATCTAGTGACTCGAGCATTTGTAACTAAATTTATTCATTAGGTATTTAATGGCTGAGTGGTCGGTATGCACAAATGTAGTATAACCAGTAATGTAATGCCGAAATTTGTTGATAGCATAAATAACTGCTAGAAATTCTTTCTCAGTGACTGTATAATTAAGTTCTGCGGGAGTCATTTTTTTACTAATAAAATAAATGGCATAGGGAAGACCATTTTCTTCCTGTCCCAGGACAGCTCCAATGGCAATGTCTGAGGCATCAGAGGATATGTGAAAGTGGAGTGCCCAATCTGGTCCTCTCAAAATGGGAGCTATGGACAATTGATGTTTAAGCTGATAAAATGTTTTTTTCACAATCATCAGTCCAGTTAAATTCAACATTTTTCATTAGTAACACAAACAGAGGAGAAGCTATCTTAGAAAAGTCTTTGATAAATCTTCTGTAATACCCTGCATGTCCTAAGAAACTCCTCACTTATGTCTGGGTTTTGGGGATAGGGAGGGTCAAAATTACTTGTATTTTTGCGGGATCGACTTGAATTCCTAAAAATGAAACAAAGTGGCCTAATACAATGCTTTCATTCATCATCATATGGCATTTCTCAGTACTTAAGGCAAGATGTGCTTCTATACACCGCTTAAGTACTTTTTCAAGATTTTGCGGGTCATCTTCAAAGGTTGTTCCATAAGGAGTGAAGTCGTCCATAAAAATTTCTAAGGAATAATTTATCTTATCATAAAAGATCAATATCACCGCTCTCTAAAATTTTGCTAGGGCATTACATAGCCCAAATGGAAGAAGCCTATAAGCAAAGGTCCCCCAAGGGCTAGTAAAAGTGGTTTTATCCTGATCCTGGGGTGCAATCCTTATCTGGTTATATCCGCTAAATCCATCCAAAAAGGAAAAGAATTTCTTACCAGCCAAGTTATCTAATACCTGATCAATGAATGGTAAAGGGAAATGGTCCTTCTGGGTGGCCTTATTTAGGGCTCTATAATCTACACATACTCGCCATTTCCCATTTTTCTTGGGTACTATTACTAGTGGAGAAACCCATTCACTATCATATATGGGGTATATAAATCCTGCATTTAACAATTTTTGAAGCTCTTCCTTTACTATTTCCCTTAAATTGGGGTTCATTCATCTTTGGGGTTGACAAACTGGCCGGGATCCTTCTTTAATATAAATACGGTGAGTGCATAGTTCAGGAGAAATCTCAAGCGAATGCCTCTTTATTTTCTTTAAGTATCTTCATTAACTGTTGTTTTTTATCATCTGTTAGATTAGGATTTATATTTAATGTTTTACCTGGTTCGATTTCTACTGTTATACTTTTGGAAGGACTGCCAGCTAATATATGAGTTAAGTTTTCAGTTTCAAGGTTGTTCTGGGATTCTGATTCTAGGATTGCAGTGAGGTGATTATGTATTTCTGAGCTAACCGAAGAATTTTCAGAAATAAAGTTACTGATTACTTCATCTTCGGTTGAGTCTTCGACAGTTAAAGCTTGTCCGACAGTTAAAATAGGTTGGGTTTCCTCATCCTCATAATCTACCCATATTGAATTATCGTTATTAATCATGGGTGTGGCATGAGGATAAAGATTTAGTTGTTTGGTTTCCTGCCCATTAGATATTGTCATTGATCCAGACCTACAGCTGATGAAAGCATCTTCTGTAGCCAGCCAAGGTCTTCCAAGAATTAATGGATGACCCCCAAACTTTGTTTTAGTTTGTAACACCACAAAGTCAGCTGGGTAATTCCAAGATTCTATGGAAATTACCAGGTCTTCAATGACTCCTTCGGGTTTAATTGTAGAGCGGTCAGCCAGCTCTATAATGGTTGGAGTTTCCCTAATTAAGTGTTTCAACTGCAGTAATTGTGCTATTTCGAGTGTCATAATATTTAGTGCTACACTTAGATCTACTAGAACTTTAAAGACAAAGGTTTTTCCAACCTAAATTGTTACTGTAGGGTGACCAGGGTCACCATATTTCATAGGGGGGTCTTTTTCTGTCATCAAAGTAGTCAGTTCTCCCATCACATGAACTGTGAGGGTTTCCTTTGCTTTTCTTCCAGAATTTTTAATACAAATATCCCTAACAGTTCTGGCATAGATAGGGACATCTCTTAGTGCTTGCAATAATGAGATTTTGACATATAAATTCTGCAGTTCTCCTAAAAGGTTAAAAGCTGGTGCCTCAAACGTTTTAGTAAGAGCCAATCTTTTAGGAAAGGGTGGCTCTACTATTTGGACAATCTTGTTAGAGGATGATTCAAGTGTTTCAGTGTTTTTGTTAGATGTTTTTTCCTCTCTAGTTTCCTCTTTTTCAGAGTCAGTAATGTCATCTATGATGGATTCAACTATCCTCCCAGAGCGTAAATGGATGTCATTACATTGCATAGGGGAGATGGGTTGACTTTGAATATCGATTACCTGCAAGGCTTTATTATTGTTTGGGTTGGGATTAGGTTGCACAGGTAGTTGGGGGTCTGATTGACTGGTTATTCTGCGGGGCATTAGATGGTAAGGAAAGAGATTGCTGGTGTTGAGGAAATGGAATCTGTTGGGCTGCCCAATTTGGATTCCATTGATTGAAATAAGGTTGTTTAAAAGTCCAAGGATTCCACATAGTAGGGTCAGTAAAAGGAGTATTTGGTTGTTGCATAGGAAATTGCATCGGATTAAAGGATGGGTATTGCATTTGATTCGTGGGTGGGAAATTTGTTTGAAAAGGAGACTGATTATTCCAACGACTAAATGATGTGTTAGAACTCATACCTTGTCTTTGTGGCCATTTCCTCCTCTGTTTCATCAGGTACACTGCTTCAGCTTCTTCTTCAGTTGATTGCAGCGCTGCCTTTATTCCTGGCAAAGAAGGGCATTGGAGAGTTTCATGATCCTTTTCACAAATGGTACAAATTGGTACCTTATCCAATGGGCACTCCCACAGTGGGTGCTTTCCTCTGCATTTGGAGCAAAAGATAGCCATGGCAGCTTCTGCTTCTGCCTGTTTCTTTTTAACCTGCAGAGCATCAATTTGTGAAGCAAAGGAGATTAACATTTCAATTTTAAATTCTTCAAGAAGATTACCTATTTCGGCTCGTGTTGCTCCTCCACTTGCTGACTTCTGGACTCTTGAATATGTACTGTCCCTGGTTTTAGATCTGCTTGCTTCTCCTCTGGAACACCTGATGCAGAGGTTGATAATCTCATCAAATGGTCCTTTGGAAATATCCCCTTTTCCGAGCATATTTAACATATCTAGGCAGTCATCTCGTACTCCTTTTAGTAGTATTGTCTTCAGAATATCCTTACTCATGGTTGGATGATCTGATCGCTGCAGATTATATTGCAGTCTCTCTACAAAGTCCTCCAGATTCTCATCCTCTTTCTGAACCAATTTGAACAATTCTTCCTTCCTTTCTCTTGTTCGACAGTAATCCTGATATTTGCTCAGAAAATTTTCTTTCATCTGATCCCATGTGGTGATCACTTGAGCCCCTAGGCTCATAAACCATCTTAATGCGTTCCCTTTCAGTGTTGTTGGAAACAATTTTAACTTCTGAGCAGGAGTTACATAATCATAACTTCTACACAATATATCAAATTCAAAGAGGAACTCATCGAGATCTTCAGAGGATAACCCATGAAAATTAGGCAATGCCGCAGGTGGAATATTTTTCATAGGGACTGCTCCTCTTGGGAGATCCCCAATAGGAAATTCTAGGGTGGAAAGTGAGTCTTCCCCCCTTCCTTCTGCTCTGTTATCCTCCATTATTTTTGTCCCCGAATCACTGGCTAAGTCTTCAATATCTTCTGTTTCTTCAGGTTCTTCTACTGGTTCCTCAATGTGCTCTAGTGTTTCCAGCTTCCTTTCAGGCCCTAGTACTTCCTCTGACTGATGATCTGTTTGGGAGGAATACTAGATTTGAGGTCTTCGGGAACTCGTTCTCTGAGATGTCTCAGCTTTTGAAATGATCTCGTCCATGAAATTTTTTCTTCCGCCTCCTGCGCCCTTACCACCTGTGAAGTTAGCTTTCTTGCGTCCTCTCATGCACCTGTTATTCTAAAGAAAAATCATTACTGCCTTAAAAAAAATTTAGTTGCCTTCCCCGACAACGGCACCAAAATGTTGGTCACTCGAATTGTTGTTGATTAACAGTCGAGTACCACATTAATTTGTCAACCCGGGAAAGTCCTTTTGTTTCAAAGGTGACCTCGTGTTGTATGCACTTTAATTTCAAAAGCATTAAAAGTTGTAGTACAACAAATCTAATTTCTATCAAACACTTACTCTGCGTTATAGCAATCTTAAAATATTGCAGAAATGAAATAAAATTGTGTAAATGTAACAAATCTGCGGAAAAATGATGGCTGTTTGTAACAGAGGACCAGGACCCTATCCTCAGAATAAGGACGCCCAGCACCTGCCTCCGTGACCAGTCGCCAATAAACACCAAAAATCCTATTCACCGGTGACACACTTCTCACAGTGCCAATCGATTAAAGGAACAGTGTATCAGCAAAATGGAAATATCAGAAGCAAGGCTAAACACATATAGAAATAACACACACTTAACAGGAAAGAAATGGGTGAATTTTGTGAAGAAGGTGGGACCTTTCCCTCTCACAAGATTCCCCTACACACAAATATGAAATCAAACTGCTCAGAACAAAACTTTATTCATCTGCCAAGAGTTCAATTACAACAGAGGTTCTAACCTTCAACACTACAATAATTCGGTATAACATGCTAGTCTTTCAACTGTAGATGTCTCCTCTTTATAGAGGAGACATCTATTACAATAGATTGTCCTACAGTTTAATTCTTCTGTTAAAAAATAGGAAATTGATTCATGTTACAGCATATTGTTACAACAATGTACATCTTTGTCATCCTTGATTAATCAGATCTTTCCGCTGTTGCAAAATGGGTGGTCTTCGTCTATCTCCTCGGAGTCCTTGTGCTATCCTGGGTTATTCTGTTGTTCTTGCTGATTCGGTACATCTTAACCATCCCCTAAAACACTTCATGTTGTTCCTGGTGTTCCCGCGTCTGTGGCTAAATTGGTTGATCATGCTTTATCATCATCGGCCGAGTACAGTCCTGCCAGCTTCAGACAGTTGTTGTTTCAAATTAAGACATTTACTGCTTTAGTCAGTTGCTGCTTCTGGTGTTACAGCAACTGCACAGTTGTTGTTCCTGGTGTTGCAACAACTGTGAATTATGATTCTGTGGACTTTGAACAATTCCAATCAACTGTCAGCGACTTAGCCAATTTCCAAAGATTAATTGTAAAGATAACATGAATATGTGTTGAATAATTAGTCATATAACAAATGAGGAGAGTTAATTCATACCTTGGGATGATGAGGTCAAAAATGATATCAAGGGTTTCAGTTTATAGGTTAAAAAGAGTAATATGATAACAAAATGTAGGGTCAAAAGTAGACAATTCAGAGTCCTAACACCCTCCTCTTTGACCAACTTGTTCCGCTTCAGGACACTTGAAAGACCTATGCTCCCACTTGTGGCACCTGTAGCACTGATAGCTAGCTCCTCTGCCTTAGCCATTTCCTCTTCCTCTCTGATATGGCCTTCCGCTGCTAGATCTATCTCATTTTTTTGTTGTTCTAGAAGTCTTGGAACTGCTACCCTTTTCACTATTGCTGGCAATTCATCCTTGGCAATAGGACTGTCCTCTTCCTTTATCAGTCCCCCATCCTCTCGTAGCATTTTGTTTTCTCGTGATATTGTCCTTTGCCTTCATGGCACTCTAGTAGGCTTCCTCTATATTTTTCGAGGAAATATTGCTTATTTCATCCAATATTTCTAATCTCATACCATTTACATAAAATGTTGTTTTTTCTAGGGTGTCCTCCATGTAACAGGCTCTTAAATTTACTCGGTAGAATTCTTCAGTGTATTCTTTCATTGTCATCCCTTTTTCCTCAAATTTTGCACTTGTCGATGTAGTGAAATATGGAACATGGCCACCATTCTTGGTCATTTATTTATTGGCAACTTGTTCATCCTTCATATTTCCGCTTAGACATAGTCCCACCACAAGCCTGCATGTCCTTTTAGCTTTGTTGTAGTGAACTTAACTCTATGATCTTCACTAACCTCTTCACACTCGAAATATTTATCCAATTCGTTGATCCAGTCCAACAAAAATTCTATGGACAAGTTGTCGTTGTAATTTGGAATTTCTAGTTTAGGCTTGCTAATAGCAATAGGACCGACCTCAACAATCTCATTTCTAGCCCTTGTTCATCTGATCCATCTGTTGTAACTATGGCTTCTTCTTCACTATCATCTCCTACCTCTCAATCCCTTCTCCTTCCTACTTCAACTACCTCCAAATGGGCAGTCAGGATCCTAATTTCCTCCCGCAACCATTTTCTGCTACTCTCTAAGCACCTCTTCCATGACCTCATCTTCCAACCTCCATTTCTCCAGGAAAACTCCAAATTCTGCTCTGATACCACAATATTATGGGACCAGCCCGTGACTTAAGGTTTAACACTTAACAACAATGACTAGTGCAAATAATTTAATCAACATAATCTGATTAGCTTGTAATCGAAAGGATAGCATAGATATTTGTTTGTATTGATGGTTGTATTGATTAATGGTATGTTGGTAGGTGAGAGGATAGTTGTCCTCGTCTCGGGTTTCCTTCCTACTCTCGGACTAAACCCTAACCCTCACTTCATTCAGTCCAACATTTTCACTTTGCATTATTTAGTGGTGCGAGATCCTTCCGATGTTCTGCTAGTGTCTGTAACGAACTCAAGATCGATGCTTTGTCCACACCCAACTATGGGTTTCTCCATTGGATGGTTGGATAACTTTGTTCAGTATTTGTATTCATCTATTTGGTTAGTCTGTCTCTAATATTATGTCGTTGGCTTCATTTTTTTTTACGAGAGGGTTACTCTGTTGTTTCCGAGGTCTGGTGCTCTTCTGGTGGTTACTATTTTTCCTTCTATTCCGTAACGTGTTCTACTGGGATTCCTTAATGGTATTTTCTGGCTTCTTATATGATCATGTTCTCTGTTTGACTTTTCTGCAGTTTATTTGTGAACGTAGTTTGTGGCCACGAAGGACCCTTTCCTCAATGTTGCTTGGCTCTCGCACGGTAAATTGTTCCTTCTTTGCTAAAATTGTTTTCCTCAGGTTTTCTTAAAAGCTAACAACTGTTGCTCCTCATGAGGAGGCTTCCATACAGTGGCTACAACCCACATGTGGGTTCATTCATCCAGTGCTTTCTAATATTTTGGTAAGTTCTCTTGGGGATTCTTCTTCCTCATTGTTCATCGTTCATTCCTTTAATCTTCAGTATGACAACACTAATACTTTGTTGTAGTCTCTATGCAGGTTTGTTATGGCTCCTAGTCGGATTGCTACTCGAACTTCCCTCCAAATGGAGCCAGTAGGGTCATTCCCTCTTACAATTTGTTTTGTTTGAGGGCTTCCCAAGTTAGTTTGTTCTCTAGTGTAGTCGGTCGATAGGCTAGGAACTGAGACTCTGTTGTCTCCATCTATTGGTTGATGTCGATTGGCCTTTGGGCCCAGTTTTATATGATCTCAATTGTTTTTCGATGGACTGTAACTGTTCAAGGTTATAACCTAACCCTCATTAACTATCTCTCTTTCGGAGCAGGGTTTGTTCAACCTTATGGTTTGTTGGAATTGAACACTTTTTGTTTATATATTTTATATGCTGGTCTTGACATTGAAATCTTTTAATGACGAACAAAAATGAAGTTTCAAGGTACAAGGTTACCTCTCTTGTGAATGCATCTCACTATGATTGTATTTAATTAGTTAGCTACTATGACTATTGATTGTTCTCGTATTTCTGGAATTGTCAATGTGGTTGGAACTAACTGCTTAGTCTCACATTAATATTGTGTCTCTGCTTGTCATTCGATTTCTGTAACCATGTCTCTGCTTGTCATTCGATTTCTGGAACTACGTCACTACTTATCTAGAAGGATTTTTGGTAAAACAAAATATACAGTTTGTCTAGTTGTTACACATGATAATAATTAGAGAAAAAAAAAGTCTTGGATAGATGGATTTAAAATGAAAGTGTCTCTCTTTGTATTACTCTTTTTGTGCGAGTGTATCGAACCCTTTCCACAATGTGGTACATTTGCATTTGTATTGTTACAATATAGTTATTCAAGCCGTTTGTAGATATTTCTTCAATTACACGGTTGATAACTATTTTTTTGTTTGAGTTTTCTTGTTCTGTGGAATACGTAGATGATATATATCTTTTTTTCTTAAGTAAACAGCTGTAAAATAAATAAGACAAAAACCAATAGTGTGGTTGTAACCACCTTCACCTAACTCTGTTGTCCCAAAATATCCATTAACTAATAATGAAATAAAAACAAGTTCCTAACATTGTTTTAATCAACAAACATAAATGAAATCAAATGATGATGAACCTCTCCTCCTTAGCTGAGAGCAAACACCTGGTCATGGTGCCCTTAACTGGATGCTCCTGCATCAATTTTGTGCTCAAAATTACAAAAAATGTTACTATATATATATATATATATGATCGATAATATTCTATCTACTGATAACTAAAAAAGCTGCGAAGAAAAATCTACCAGAATTTCTGAAGAACAAATTAACTAGTACGTATAATTATGATATTTTGAAACTCTACCTTACCTAAATTTACTACACTTTTTGTAGTCTAACGAGGTGGAGGAATTGCCCTCTTTCTGTTCCCACCCGAAAAAAAATCCAGCTCTGACAATCAGGAAAATCATCTACCCTCCGCCACTCTTCACCAACTCCACTCTCCACTACCACCCGCCACACTTCCACATTTATTGCAGCTCAAAATCTTCTTTGACAGAATCAGATCTGGATCTGATGGCTCACCTTCATCACATATCGCAGTGCTACAGGTTGTCTCTGCTTGGTCCCCAGTATTCAAATTTCCCTGCCATCAGAACTCAGAGTCTAGAATCATTTGTAGGGAGAAAACTGTGCTCAAAACTCAGACCCAACCATAGTTGTCATTACAGGAGCAACTAGGAATTTCAGAGAAAGCCAGGATGTATTCAGGTCTGTGCATATGTTTATGTTTATGTTTCAGAGCAAGCTAGGAATATTATTAAGTGCTAGTAAATAAACAAATTTTGGTGTAAAAAATACTTTTAATTCTTTGATTTATTATGGATAAAGGAAACATATTGAATTTGTAACTTCTTTTATGCATGACTTTTCATCCTTCTTCCTAATTGATCCCATCATTTGTACCTCATGCCAATTATTTTGACTATTTTCTAGCCAACTTGCGACCATGATTGTTTCCCAATCCCTTTATCTTTGAAATCACATGATGAAGTTTTAGATAAGAAGTCATGGAAGCTGAACCCTTTGAAGTTATTCCTGTGAAAAGAAAATTCCAAGTTTAATGCTGTTAAATATGTCAGGGGAGACATTGAGCCATTTTCTATTCAGATTACTAGTCTTGGTTTGATCACAGTAATAAGAAATGGTCTGACAACAATTGAATATTTGTGGTGGGGAGTATTCATTAGTCTTGTTGTCTATATTTTGATGGTTCTTCCTCTCTTTCACAGGGAATTTTTTACCAAACCTTGATTTTTAGTTCCCATTGTTGTCTTCTCTTTGTTATAGATGAGAAATGGGAAACAAAGATTTGAGAAGACTTTCCATGATATTTTTTGTTTTCTAGTTGTGAATTATGAGACAAGATCAAGGATTGTTGTGAGGGCACCATGGAGAACTGGAGCTGCACAATAGAATTGTAGAGGACTCTGAGGTTTGAAAACATTCATATTAAGTTTTAGATTTATGAAAGAATTCTAACAAGCTGAGAGAGATTATGATGTTATTTGATCCATTGACCAACGAATGCGATCAGTTAAGAGGAGAAAAAATATATGAAGGGTTGAACAGCGAAATCTCAATTTGAATAGTTGGAGCACTTAATTCGAATGATCAAAGTTACACACAGAAGATCAAAACAAAGGAACTAAAGTCTGAATGCAGTTGTGGAATAACAAATTACCAAGGCCGTTGGATTAGTTAGATCAAAGGAAATAATTGATAGATGATGAGTGATAGAGATTTAATCAAGTTAAAAAAAAAATGGAACAATAAATTGAAGAAACTGAGCCACAAATCAATAAAATAGTGGAGTGGTTTAGGAAAACCACAAAGAGTTTATCCCCCCGCTTTAGTAGCTACAGGTGGTAATATTGTGGAAGAGCACGATAGTGGTTAGGAGGTGACATGTATCACTTATAAACCTAGTTATTTCGCATGGTAACGCTTATGCAGGTTGAAAAAATGATGGGACGCGATGGCCATTGGATTGGGAGCACAACGAGATCGACAATGGGTATTGAACCTTCAATAATAATCGGTATATGCATAAAGTCAAAGGTTGAGGATTGGGAAAGTGGTGTGATTTAGGAAAACCACAAAGAGTTTACCGCACTGCTTTATAGCTACAGGGGGTAATTTTGTGAAAGAACATGATAGTGGTTAGGAGGTGACACATATCACTTATAAAACCAGTTATTTCATGTGGTAATGTTTATGCAGGTTGGAAACGTGATGGAAGGCAAAGGTCTAGTAGCACACTAGAGGAATGGATATGAATTTAATAAGAATGAAATTATGTTGTTCCTAAATGAAGACAGTGAAAGCTTGAGTTGATGATTTTGTACTCTATAGAAACAATAAGAAAAAGTAATGGAAAAGAATATGTATAAAGTTAGAAATAACCTTCTATTGTCTTTAAATGTTGCCTATTTTATCCTTGCTTTGGGGAGATTTTTTCATTAAAGAAAATTCTACGATGGACTATAATATAAGGGCAAGTAACCTATCCTTTTATTTGTTTACGTTCAGCAACAACTTTTGGAAACTATGATAAGAGATTGTGTCAACCCAGAAAAGCTCAATGGCAACTAGAAGAGAGGGATAAATAGCAAAAAAGAACAGTAGTCTGCAAAGCATGCACAATTTTTGGCCTTTCCTCACTTGAACAAGCAAGGGGTTTCTTTTGTATATGCTTATCTAGAGCAACAGTAAAAAAGCTAGACAAATTCATTTTCTAGACTTCGGTAGGGGCAGACAGCTCCTCACTTTTCCATTCTCTATTTCTCAAATCACTACCCCCATGCAAGCAAAGGTACTCATGGTACACTATTGCTAGGACACATTATGGTGCATCCAATTTATGTACTTTTTTAGGACCCCCATTTCTCTCGAAAAAGTTGGGACTCTACTTAGAGGGACGAAATTGTCATTCTTTCAGAGAGTACATGCTATGTCAACATTATTTAAAGTAGCTTTCCACTTACTTACCCTCGTAATTAGGGAAAATGCATGTGATCTAAATCCTACATCTAGCATCATCTTTGACTTTATTAAGGAAATGAGATGAGTTCAATATTGGATAGCTATAAAAGATGAAATTTCATTGCCTTTGCTTTGTTCTATCACATCTCTTTTTCCACAAGTAGTGGAATGTGACCATAATGATTGCCTGTAATAATTTTCACATATATTTTTTCCACACTGAGAATCATTGAGGACAGACTACTAGTAGAGTTGTGATGTAAACATACATTGTAGAAAGGTGTTTCATTCAAGTCTAGTCCTACTTAGCAAATGGTCACCCTCAAAAAAAATGGCCAACATTTATTGAGTTACATCTTTTCATGTTGTTTTAGGAATATTTCCTTTTAGGAATGTCATGTTCAAAGTGAATGAGGCAAGAACCTGCATATGAATGGAAAAACTTGCATTCCAAATATCCTGCATCCTTTTGTGCTATTTATTTTTTCCATTATTGAGACTCTATCTTCTATTTAATTTTGTTATAATACCAGATTGAACATTAATTTCAATTTTAGTTAGAATGTTTCAAAGAAAGAATTGTAAATTAGAGAAACTACTCAAATAATCAAAAGATGTTGTGAGGTATCCTAAATTGCAGTATATACCCCATAATGCCATCAGACAACATATACTGCACTAATTGATCTTTCTGAACTTTTTAAGACCGGCGCACTTAAGAAATCTTACTATTTTGAAAATTACCCTTGCAAGATGTGAAATTTAATTTCTAGCTCCCCCTTGTAACTACTAGTAGGAAATATGACATTGTAATAGTCATAGCAATACTTATATCTAATAGTATCAAAAGCATTCAATTTGGTTCTAATGCTCCATTAAAATTTGTCAGTCAGTCTTACATTAAATTTGTGAAAAAAATTATCTTCTTTTTTGAATTATATCTGATTGAAACACATGTTGAGTATTAATAAATAGATAATTGACTACGTGTTTAACATGAATTTAATAATATCTTATTTTTCAGGTTTTTGAAGTGTAAAAAATAGTGCAGAAGCATCATTTATCCATTAAAGTGTCCTTCTTTCTAAATCCAGGTTGAGCAGTTGTTAAATTCATGCTATCCAATATGGTAACAAATCATTTATTTTATGGAAAGAGAGATGTGTTTGGAATCACGAAAAACAATGAGGCATACTACATTGCCCTTGTTGAAGGGCTAAAAGATGCAAAACAACATGATGTCAATGATATTGAAGTCTTCACCAACTTAGAGTTGATATGTAATCAAATGAAAGGCATATATTGGGTTCGAAAGGACAATTTAAAACCTCTTCATAAGGAATCAATAAATTGGAGATTTTAATTTCAGCATTTTACCATCAATCACTCTATAGATATTGAAATGATGTCCATTGATATAATGTCTATACCATTTTTAAACACATATGTAGATGTCAAATATGACATAGGATCATCATCCACTGGAACAGAAATCATTGATCACCATCGATGTAGATCCCTATTGTGTGGATGCGTTGTTGTTATCATTTTTCTTGGGTCTATCATAGCATGGTTCTTTCACTAAAGAAGAACTTGTTAATGTTTTATTTTTTCCTGACATGCAACGATTACGATTTTTTGTATGGGAGACAAATTTATGGAAAAATGTAATATATTCCATGTACATGGACAAATGTATTTTGAGAAAAGTAGCTAGTTCATGGTTTTGTGATTATCATTAAGACATTATGGTGTCATCTAATCCTTCCAAACATCTCAAATCTTTGTTTCTGGAGAGATATTGATATGCTATGTGATTTGTTCGTTGGTTGTTGATAAGTGACGAAAGGTTTGTTTACTATGTTTATAAGGAATTTATTCTTAATAACACTATTATTTCTCAATCACCTAGTCACTCTTCCCGTCTCCACCTTGGATTTCATCCCAATAATTTTCCTAGATCAAAACTCTATTATGGCTTGACTTTTCTGTATTTCGGATCTTGTGCTTGTGGATTTATCATGATATTAAGGACCTAGTCTTTTAAATCAAAGCAAATCTTGCTTGTTCTCAGTGTGTCATAAGTTAGGAAATGTCAATATTTCTCCAAGAAATCATATCCATCATGATGGTCTACTATGCTAAATCCCCCATGTGACCACTCCACTTCCTCCAAATCTTGCACTAGTTTTTCCTCTACAAAGGGATTCTTAGATAAAAACTAGAATATCTATGAAAGGGTTACCATAGTATCATGCCCTGCTTTAACAAAGTTTAGAATTGCATCTCACACTTTTCTTTGTATTTTTTAATGTATACCTATAGATTCTCCTGAGAAAAAGAATATTGACAATAGATCAGATTTTACCTTACCTTTATATGCATTCATGAGATTTATGGGGTTTTGTATGATGGAATAAGAGAAAATAGTCCAAAAATAATATCTGAATCAATATGGATAGACATAGCCAAATTTGAGACCAGATCGGGATATTTGAGTCTTGCAAGAAATTTAATTGTAGAGTTTGGGAAGGGCGCTGATAAAAAATATCTTATCATTGTAGTCTCCTAGCATTGTGCACACCCTCTATTTTCTATTTACAATCCCAATCAAATTCTACATATGATATTTTTAATTACAGTGGGAAGAGACAAAATTATGAATCTCTCCTCCTTACAAGAATGCATGTGATAATGATTTAATGATGGTAGCGTATAATAAGTATCCATGTGAATCCAAACCATTTTATACAAATATGAAAAGTTTTTCAAGCATATAGCAAGGGTGCATATAACCAATATAACTCTAAGTGAAATCCAATCTGAACCAAAATACAACAACAAAGAGGCTTTGAATGGCCTATAGAGTCCAAAAATAAACATAGCATTAATTAATAAATATTAGATATAGTATATACTATAGACTCTACAATCTAATCATAGGATAGAATAATCTGAATTCTCGTCATCTACATCTTCAACATGACTATATAGCAAGTAACACCTCCTAATAGCAGGAAAAACATCTTCATAACAGTCTAAGAAACTATGAAAATCAACCCTTGAATCAACTCCAAACTGTCCTAGGAAATTCTAAAATAAACCCTACAATCAGGTCCAAATAAGCCCAAGAAACTCAGCTCAAAGACTCTCCAAATTACCCCTTCAATCAACTCTCCAAATCAGCCCAACAAGTTCTTCAAAACAACCCTTCAAAAGTTTAAAAAACACTCCAAATAAAGCCAAGCCTCAACTCAAAAATTCCAGATTTCTCAATGAATTGTATGAGGGAAATGGAGGGTGGGGACCTCTTTAAATAGCATTAGGAAGGACCTAGAGTTAGGTTTAGTGTAGTTAATCACCACATGGAATCAATCATTGGCTTCTCTACTAGTTTCAAAACCATCTAATAGACACCATTCTTTAGGATGAATTTGTAGTCCTTTGCCATGGTATCCTAGCATACTCTCTCACCTACTACCACCTCAAAACTAAAAGGCTCTACTTTAATAACGGAAGATACCAACAACCATAATTAGGAAAATTCTTAGTAGTATGACTAATTTCAAAATAAATCTTAGGCTCTCCTACTTATCCTTGTGCTTCTTGTACTATCTAGGTAAACCATTTAGGCCTTCTTACTAAAGTGGAAGGAAAAATGGTCTTTATACATGCACCAAAATCTCATTGATGTTACTTCAATTTCTCATGAATCTGAGGATTAGAATTTGGGTCACAAGTTTTTCAACCTCCTCAATCTTTGTTGGATGGTTTTGAGACTTACAGGACCCAACATCCTCATCAAACATGACATCTAACTTACAACTATATTTTTCTTGTTGATTAGTGGAATCAGCAATGGCGGTGGTATCGTACTCATGTTACATGGGGTCGAATCTCACCAGCTCCCACTATAACATCTAGGAGGAACCACTCATCCCGTGAGAATGACCCTCGATTAAGACGAGGCTTGAACTCATAACCTACACAGTGGCACGAACGACTTAGCATATCATCTGCTCCCCACGAGACCAAACCCCTGTGGGATCTGACTTACAACTATCTTTATCTAAAAGAAAAAATGTGAATTTTGTAATCCTAATATGTCTTGTTGTACTCTTCAAAATGAAGGATTTTACCTTAGTTCTTTTCTCCTCGTAAATAGAAATATATATATAGGACAACCAGTGACACAGAAACGTGATATTTACAATCACATTTGTAAATTCTTCTTCCACTATGTTATCCTTCAATATTCCATGAGGAATCCTCAATAAATAAAACATAATAGGTTTTGCCTAGTAATGAAGTCATAGGTCTATCTACATTTGAATGTATTAGGTCAAGAATCTCTCTTGATCTATCCTTACTAATTGGAAAAACAGTCTTGGTATGTTTGTTGAGTGCATACAAACTAGTGTAGTTTTATATTCACTGACATGGGCCTTCAAGAACTCCACTTCATCGCTTAACTCAATATTATTTTTTCCCATGGATCCCCTCTCACTAACCATCAACTCCAGGTGCATTTGTAGCTCTGCAATATTGCCTTCCAAAAAATTATTTTCCGCATCCCAAAACTATTAATTATCTTAAAGTTTCTTCAGTAATTCCTGAGTCTCTCTCTTGGATTCATTCAAGTTGGTTTCCAATTAATTAAATTGAGAATTCAATGAGCCTACATCATTGCTGAGATTTGTATTTTTCTGGGTTATTAATCTGTTACTCTTATTATATGCATACTTGCATCAGGGATCAAGTCTGCTCTTTGCATTTTAATTTTAGGTGTCTCATATTGAAATTTTAATCATTCCATTAGGTCATGTTAAAATGGTCCACTGATGGTTGTCCATTGACCTCCTGTGCCATTTGTTGTTCAATTGTTGTTCAATTGACCTCCTGCATCATTTGTTTTTCAATTATTGTTCAATTGACCTCTTGCGTCATTTGTTGTTCAATTGACCTCCTGTGTCATTCGTTGTTCAATTTTTGTTCAATTGACCTCTTGCGTCATTTGTTATTCAATTGTTGTTCAATTAAGGTAGTTGTCTTTCCATTAGGTTTTAGGGTTCATTTCCAAGGTCAAAAGCATGATTTCAAATGTAAATAAAGGGCAGCAAAGGTATGAGGATGACCAATAAGTGAAAATTAATTGTCAATAAGTCATAATGATTGTATAAAGATCTTTTGTCACTAATGTAATTTTCATCTGAAAATACATGTTTTTGAGATGAAAACAGATTATTTTACTTTGCTTATAATTTTTGATGTAATTTAAGTCGTTATACGTAATAATTTTTCTCAAGCATGTCACCTTGTTGTAAGAAATCAAACCATTGAAGAAATTAGTTCAATCAAAGCATCGTCCACCTGTCCAAAGAAAAAAGGGTCAGAAAGTAAAAAAGGCATTAAAATGAGATTTTGAAAAATGACAAAGAACTTTAGAAAGTGGGTATGCAAACTCATAAATTAAAGTCAATTCAAGTATAAAGCCTCTCAAGACACTCATGAAAGCCTCATTTTCACTCTAGCACTCTCACAACTCCTTAGCAAAAGAAAATTGGTGATTTTAAGGTGATGTTGGGTAAAACAGAGCTAGAGGATGCTTTCAGCAGGGTCGTTGTGCATTTAGTTTGGTCATTCTGCTCTTGTAAAGGTCATTGCACATTTTCCAAAGATCCCAGTGTCATTTACAATGGCGTTGTGCTCCTGTAGAGGTCGTTGCACCTTTGTTCGGGTCTCTATGTGTTCACTTGGAAGGAGATAAAACATGCTAGAAACCCTCCATCGCCACCAAGTTTCCAAGTTGGTCATCATATACTTTAGCAAATCAGGTTGGTGGCAAATTTACTCACTTCTAACCTCCATTGTTCACCTACATAGGGTTTATGTTATTTGTTGTTATTCCTAAGAGAAAACCCTAGTCATACATTCCCACCATCTCAAAACACATTTCCTAGCTTTCATCACTATTCCCCCTTGACTTAACAAGTATCCCCTATCACCTCCCTCATTCCACACATCCCCATCTCCTCCTCATCATCTCACCTCACATCATTCCACATTTCCCATACCCATAGTCCATTCTACCATTTTCCTAGGGTTTTGATAGCAACAAATCATGGCAGAAGAAGAACACCAGAGTTAGAGTGAGGAAGCAACACAAAAAAGGAGGAAATATAAGAAAGGAGGAAAAATTATTAGATATGAGCCAACAAACACCATAGAACTCATGACATCTCCCATCACTGTGAAAGGCTTCAAACATATGGGTTGTTTTGAGTTTTGTGAGAAGGTGGAAGGACATAGAATCATTATGAATTGACCAGACAATTCATCATCAACCTCCATGACAACAAAGCAACCCTTGTAGGTGTCACCTTTACCATATCTTCTACTATCATATCGGTTGCTGCTGGGATCCCAGATGTTGTGAAAAAATGGTTTAAACAGGTAGATTTTGATTACTGCTAATATGTGCCATATCGTAAACCCAGCCACAAGAATGAAAGAAGGGGGATTTTTCCTTTCTCTTACCTCCTAGACAGATATGTTCCTATGATGAAAATCATCATGAAGTACTTCGCATGTGAGGGCAGGATTTGTAGGCTCTATTCCTAACATATTCAGTTACTCATGAATTTTACAAGAGTCAAAATGCTCAATCTGCCCTACTATCTTTACCAGGATATTGATAGCATGTCATACATTGCCCAAAGGAAAGATCTTGATCATCAAATTTATATCATATTTCACCATTCTCTCATCAAGATGATATTCCTACACCACCTTGATTAGCTTAACATTGCATGGGACACTTTCATATCCATTGACATTTTCAGAGTCCCACCTAGTCAACATGGACAAGAAGCCCCTTCATCCTCTCATCCACACACCTCTATTCCTCCACCTCAGATTATACAGCATTCATCTTCATCTCATCAGTTAGCCACACCATCACCTTCATCATCACCTTTTCATTAGCCTATTCATTCACTTGGCAGAGATAAAGGAACTAAGCAGGATCATATTGAGCATGGTGAGAGCAGCAAGCCCAAAAGGGTTGGTTTAGGTACCTTGGCACATACCTATTAGAGAGAGCATAGGCAAGTGTTTTCCCCATTGATTGTGGGATGGGCCTTGCCTTCTTCATTGATAAAGCAAGTACAAAAGGGTAAGGAAAAAGTTGTAGAGGCAAAGGTCCAACAACAGGAAGAAGACCTCCATGAGATAGAGCATGATTTTCAATTAGTTGAATCTGATGAACATGATGACAGTAAAAGAATAGGTAAAACAACTTCATGAGGTGTAATGTATAAGTTTGTTTGGGTTAGGGATGAGGCACTTTGAACACACTATTTTCTTGTTTGCAGTTTAGATCGTGTTAGAAGCAACTCCTCTTCTCATGGATTCGACCCCTTGAGCTTAGAATGAGTTGTTTTGGGTCTATATGATGCTTTTCCTTAGTCATTGTATGGTTTGGACTTAGTAGGATGCTTACGCTTTGAATAGACATAATTTTGTATCAATTTTAGCAGGAGATTGATGAAAAGTTGCAGCTATTTCTTTGGGATCCATGTGGTATGATGTTCAGTTCTCATTGTATTATGTTTTCATGTGCTAGAATGTATTGTTGAATCCATTTCATCATTTCATTTTCCTTATGTGAATATATACAAGTCTGAGAGGCAAAATCCATATCTTTATGCTTTGTTTTGGGTAGACATTTCATAGTCTATGTTTTCTTTAGTTTAGGAAGAATGCATGTTGCTCACATGATCTTTCTAGCTCCTCACCTATCTTGAATCAACTCACTCATCAAACCCTAGAGTGTTGAGCCTTGTTCCTACCTTGCCCCATCGAACACCATGTAATTTTGATCTAGTTTCCTTGCCCTAACTCTCAGGCTCCTCTTGATCTAGCAAAACCCCTTCAAATGAAATCAAACATTGTGATACTATACCTAGCCTAATATCATTTTCCTGATACAGTCATCTTGGCTGAGATCCTTACGGAGAGAGCCCTCTCGTAGCCTAGTAGGGTTAGCTACTTGGCTAAGCGTGGTTTGTCGTTACCCTGGCATTGCCTTCCTTCAACCTGAGGTTAAATCTAGATGATAACATAATCCACTTTCATTAGCCATCAAATCAATTTTTTTCTGCGGCTTTGCAACAATTCCTTCTAAATTAATCTTTTAAGAAACCCTTAAACAGTGATCTTCTTCAAATTTTCTGACCAAATCCTAAATCCTTCCCTTGCATTTGTTTAAATTGGATTGCATATTAGTCTTTTCCTGTTCTAAGTTACTTGGGCAAAAAGTGGTCATTTATGAATGCTTTGGTAACATTTCCATTGCAATCAGGGCTTGTGTGCTTGGACTTGGTATATTTGTTGCTGTGTAAAGGTATGAATCATGGTTTCAATGGCTTGATCTATTTCATCTTATCTTTGTTCATATATCAATTAGTTAATCCCTGCCTATATTCATGCTCATTATGATGGTAGGTAGTTGACAAGTGAACAACAATCACAGAAAACAAAAATTTTATTGTTCAAATTGAATTGTACAATAGAGATACACAAAAAGTGTTGTTCAATTGTTTGAACAGTAATAACCACAAAGAGAAAAAGTGGTGTTAAATTGGGACTGAACAGTGACTGTTCACTTGAATGAATGACAATTGTTCAATTAAAGGAACAACAAAGCACACACTGAGGATGTAAAAGTGTTGTTCATTTGTTTGAACAATAGTTGTTCAATTGAATGTGTTGAAAATTGTGCAAGAATAAATGCATGTTGAGAATGCAACAAGATGATGAAGCTTAGTGGAAGGGAGTCGCCTTCACTAAGTAGGCTCGCAGGCAAATTATGGCACAAAGTCTATTTTTAGACATATGGATCATGGTCTATGAGTTGCAAGACGTTGTTTATGGATGATTGGTCATGTTGGGAAAAAATAGATGGACTTCTATTTTTTGGATCATAGTGGTGTGATCAGAGTCTATTTTTAGACTGTCAGGTAAAAATAGAAACAATCAAATATTATTAGCCCTTAGTAATATTTGGACTCTAAACTTTATCTTATTCTCTTGGAGCACTTCAGTTGGAGCTATAGATGTGGCACATGCAACCGCTTGAAGGAATCACGTGATTACCTATGGGTTGACTGAGATATTGCATGAAAGACTTCAGTTAGAACTCAAGTGGTTGAGTTCTGTGGAGTTAGATGAGCAGTTAATGGAGTTGTGTTCAGTTTGACTTAGTTCAACTAGTCATATTTAGTCTAACCGGCCAATAGACTAAGTGATGAGTTGTGTGAATTAGTTATTAATTAATTCACTGGTTATTAACTCATAATGCAACTAAAGAATATATCAGTTAACTCAGTGCATGGACAGTTCAGTGGAGACAAGCGTTAGAGGTAAGTGAAAGGGTGAGTTGTGGCTATCAGTTGTGCATGAGATTTGCACATACAATCGAATGAGTAATGCCAATGAGGCCAAGGCATATTGTAGCTTTTGCTCACGTGATTTTGCCAAGAAAATATGAGTTTGCTTCAGCCATAATCATTTATTCTCTTGCAGGATTGCGCAGTGGAGGCAGGCAAGCAGCGAAGGAGATTTGGAGATCAGATCTGAGTTGTATTGTGTGTAACAGGTGGAGATAGTGTTGGATACTTGTGAAGAGTATTGTACTATGTATTGTTACATGTTCTCAATCAGTATAATATACATATAGTTGGTGTTTTTAGCGAGATGCTTTCCCTGGGAAAATACTGCGTTGATATGTGTGATTGATGCTTCTATGTGAGCATGTTATTGTTTCTGCTTCTGTAAATTGATGATCAATGTAGAGGAGGTTATGTATTATGCATGTATTCTGAAATAGTGTATAATCGGGATAATCTCTGTGAATAAGTGTCATATTATTCAAAATTTCTACATTGTATCATAGCAAGCTGATTTGTAGAAGAATTTCTACATGATATCAGTGTTGTATTCATCATGAGATCTATTATTCAGAAAGTGTTTACATTTTATTCCTTTAGGTGGAGTCTATGATCGGGCCAGGTAGCTTCTAGATTCATCCTTCTTTTGGAAGGTGAGGTATCCGATGAATGCCCACACAGTCGATCTCTGTACGAGAAATACTTTGTTCTCGTTAATTTTAGATCGAAAGCGGTTGAATTTTGAGCTGGTGGAATGGCGATCAAGGATAAAACTCAGAAACATTAAATGTGAGAATGGAGACTGTATGCCCCAATATCTCACAAAGTTCACCCAGTGCCAGGATAAGCTGGGAAGTGTGGGGGTGAATGTCGATGATGGGGACTTGGTGAGCTTGGCTCTCCTTCGTCTTCCGAAGAGTTGGCATTCCTATCAGGACTCTGTCAATGGTCAGGAGAAATTGCCAGGATGGGAGAGACTTTGGTCGGATCTTGTGCAAGAGGAGATCTGGCGGAATACCAAGGACAGTTCTTCATCAAAGGAATCTGATGAAGAAAATTTGGTTTCTTGATCGTGGAGCTTCTTTCCACATGCCGGCGACAAGAGTTTGTTCAGTACTTTAGAGGAGAAAGATCTCCAGATACTCATAGCAATGGGTAATGATAAGAAGTATAGTGTCTTAGGTGTAGGCACAATTATTTTTCAGAGGGAGCATGGATCTCGCTTTACCTTGACTGATGTCAAGTATGTACCAAGACTGAAGAGAAACTTGGTGTCGATTGCGATGTTGGAAGACAGAGGCTATGATGTAGTCTTCAAAGAGGGAAAGGTTTTCCATAGACACGTCATCACTCGACAGGTGAAATAGATTGGTTCACAGGTCAAGAACCTTTATGCTCTTAAGGTTCAAGATTCATGCAAAGCCTTGAGCAGCAAGGAAACTGATGGATACTTGGTGGTTGAGAGGGAGGGTATATTACCTCTCAACATGCAGAGCCAGAAGAAGTCTCAGACAATGGTGGAGGCGCCATGATTGGTGCAGTAGCTTCAGGAGGTTGTGGAGTAGCCACAACAGGGGAATTTGAGTGGAGGTTGAGTAGAGACATCTACTCATGCAGAGACCTCAAGTAGGGGGAAACTTCGAGCCAAGTGGGCTGAGGGATCGCATGCAGCCATACCTCCAGGTAGGAGGTGGGGCGATATAGAGTGATCGTCCCAAGGAGGAGGGGCACGATCGTTGAGGTACCCAACCTCTTGGATGAGACCTTGCTACGGGAGCCCCAATGTGGAGTAGCAGGAACTAACTGATTGGGTAGAGACAGATGCGGATGGAGCGACGATGAAAGGAATCCGAGGATAGTGCATAGCATGCAGGCTGCAGCAATGTAAGAGGCACAAGTGTTTTACACAGTGCTAGGTGGCACAAAGAGGTGTGTAATGGTGCGAGATGCATGAAGATGTTGCAGTAGCACAGATGTCAGAGAGGGAGCACTTGTCAGCAGTAGGTAGAGCTTCAGCATCAGAGTATGTTCCTAGACCAACAGAGTGGTCAGTTGGGAGTGTTTTTTGTTTCAAGTGTTGTTGGAGCAAAGTGGACCGAGCAGATGTGTTGCATGCAGAACATTCCAGAGTTATAGGATCGGGTTTGAGAGGAAGCCTTTCTTATTGAGAAGGAGTGTTGAAAAGTGTGCAATAAGAAATTCTTGTTGAGAATGCAACAAGATGATGGAGCTTAGTGGAAAGGAGTCACCTTCACTAAGTGGGCCCGCGGGCAAATTATGGCTCAAAGTCTATTTTTAGACTATGTCTATTTTTAGACATATGGATCATGGTCTATGAGTTGCAAGACACTGTTTATGGATGATTGGTCATGTTGAGAAAAAATAGATGGACTTCTATATTTTGGATCATAGTGGTGTGATTAGGGTCTATTTTTAGACTGTCAGGTAAAAATAGAAACAGTCAAATATTATTAACCCTTAGTAATATTTGGACTCTAAACTTTATCTTATTCTCTTGGAGCACTTCAGTTGGAGCTACAGATGTGGCACATGCAACATCCTGAAGGAATCATGTGGTTACCTATGGGTTGACTGAGCTATTGCATGAAGGACTTCAATTAGAACTCAAGTGGTTGAGTTCTGTGGAGTTAGATGAGTAGTTAATGGAGTTGTGTTCAGTTTGACTTAGTTGAACTAGTTGTATTTAGTCTAACTGCCCAATAGACTAAGTGATGAGCTGTGTGAATTAGTTATTTATTAATTCGCTAATTATTAACTCATAATGCAACTAAAGAATACATCAGTTGACTTAGTGCATGGGCAGTTTAGTGGAGACAAGTGTTAGAGGTAAGTGAAAGGGTGAGTTGTGGCTATTAGTGTTGCATGAGATTTGCACATGCAATGGATTGAGTAATGCCAATGAGGGAAAGGGAAACTATAGCTTGTGCTCACGTGATTTTGCCAAGCAAATACGAGTTTTCCTCAGCCATAATCATTTATTCTCTTGCAAGATTGCGCAGTGGAGGCAAGCAAGCAGCGGAGGAGATTTGGAGATCAGATTTGAGTTGTATTGTGTGTAACAGGTGGGGATAGTGGTGGATACTTGTGAAGAGTATTGTACTATGTATTGTTGCATGTTCTCAATCAATATAACATACAAATAGTTGGGGTTTTTAGCGAGATGCTTTCCATGGGAAAATACTGTGTTGATATGTGTGATTGATGCTTCTATGTGCGCATGTTATTGTTTTTTCTTCTGTAAATTGATGATCAACATAGAGGAGGTTATGTATTATGCATGTATTCCGCAATAGTGTATAATCGGGATAATCTTTGTGAATATGTGTCATATTATTCAAAATTTTTACAGAATGAACAACAAAACAAGTCAAAAAGAAAGTGTGTTGTTCAATTGAGATGGAACAACAATTGTTCAATAGATTGCAAGGGAAATGTTACCAAAGCATTCATAAATGATTTACTCATCAACCTTTACGTAAGTTTCATAGGAATTAAGCAACATGAGGCAACAACATCCTACTAAAGCAAAAAAGCAAACAAACCGACAAATGACAAATCTCACCTTGTTTAACCTTGGACTTCGTATCTTTGTTGTTGTGTGAAGGTCTGAGTCATGGTTTTAGTGACTTGATCTATTGCAGCTTAGTTTTGTTCATATATAAATTAGTTAATCCTTACCTATATTCATGATCACTATGATGGTACGTAGTTGACAACTATGTGACTTTTTGCAGTGAATTTCAACGAAGAAGATATAAGTGTGAACCATGCCATTATTAACATTCATCAAAAAAATATGGCAATGAATATTCCATTCTCTTTTTGATATAATAATATTTTTAATATTATAAAAAAATGAATTGTGAGATGATATAATGTTATTAAAAATATATTTATGTTATAATTGATATATTATTTTAATAATCATATTAAAATTAGTAAAAAAAAATTTATTGGGCATATAATAATAATTTATGATATTTAATAATATTTAAATTTAAATTAATTTTATCTCAAATAATCATTTTTAAATTTGATTACAAACTTATAAATTAATTAGTATAACCTTTAATCATTATCATATAATTCTGTCACTTAAATCATATTCATATATTTCACTATTATAGTTTATATACTATTAATTATTTAATATATATAATAATATCATTATAATAATATCATTATATATATTCGGTTATTTATATTATTGTGTTATTAATTTTATATAGTTAACTAATTAAACTTTAATGGAGCTAAAGGAACATTTCCTTCGTAAGAAAAAACACTAATGTTTGAACATTTCACTCTATACCTAACATTTCTTATCATGCTTATGTACCTAACATTTGATAAGCACGTCTAATGACAGGTAATACGGCCATAGTTATCACAATAATTATGTATCATTTGTAAAACGAAGAATGTGTAATGCTAGGATAAGAGTGGAGATTTGCAACTAAAAATAGTTCTTTTAATCTCATTGGTATGTGGATATATTTCATAAGCCCATCTTATAACAGGTACAACCATACTTATTAAAATAATTATGCATTATTTCTTAAAAAAAAGGTATAATGTCAAAAGAAGAGTGGAGATCTGAAATTAAAAATGATTTCGAATTTTTTATTTTATGAGTTAATCATGTAATTATGTATTATTTTAAAATAAATATTTATAATGTTAAAATAAGAGTGGAGATTTGAAATTAAAAATGGTTTAGAAATTTATAATTTTATGAGCTAGATTATGTATATAGCTAAAAATATCTTAAATTTTTAAATGTAAGCCATTCATATTTATTTATATTTAAAAGACTAAATTTTAGAAATCTTATTTTCAAATATTTGGCCTATCGCAATAACTAAACATCAATTTATTAAAAATATTGAAAATAAAAATAATATTTATCTAAAATATGTAAACCATAAAACCAATTTGATTATATAATTATAAAACCATTAGCCATAATTGTTTTCAAAATTCTAATGGAGAATTTAAAAGTCATAAATGATGAAGAATTCAACATACTAAAGTAACATAATTATACCTAGTAGTTAGTAATTAAAAGGTTATTGGTCAATTATACCATTATAACAAATATTTTTATGATGATGGTGGTTAACGTCCATTGAGACCAAATTGGTCTATCAGAACTATAATTTTCTTAGTTCTTAATTGTCTGGCTTCTCGTCTTTCTTGACGAGATTGATGTTGTAGCTTTCTTTTTCTTCTACAGCCTTCCAACTTCCTATATCTTGCATCTTGTTCATCTCTTTTGGTGCTTGGGACATTGATCTCTTAGCTTTGAGATCTGTTGCGTTTATCCTTTTGAAGATAGTCGGAGAATTTTGGTCTTCCAACTTCCTATATCTTGCATCTTGTTCATCTCTTTTGGTGCTTGGGACATTGATCTCTTAGCTTTGAGATCTGTTGTGTTTATCCTTTTGAAGATAGTCGGAGAATATTTTGGTCTGGGAGATCTACTTTGCTATTAAATGAAGATTTATTTTGTGTGGTATTTAAATCCTCATAACTATTGATGCTTGAGGAGTTGTCGAGTTCACTATTTTGTTGTCGGGTGGGGTTTTCACCCTGCTTGTCTTGAGAGTTGTTTCTTTCTTGTGCGATTTCTTGCGATTCAGAGTTTTCTGGAGAGTATTCTTCCTTGATGACAATGTAATGTTCTTTTTGTGCTCCTTCCCACCATGCAGATCTGTGGTGATTCTTTCTAGTAGAATTTTTATGAGAGGATTTTGGGCAATTTTTGGCTAGATGGTCTGTCTCAAAGTAGGATCGACATCTGAGAAGGACACTTTCATAATCAAGTTTCTGGTTCCACACATAGTCTTTACTTATTAGGTTTATTTCAGCTGGAAATATGATGCTAAAGTCCATTTCCACATAAATGTGTGCATTGGTGGTTCTGGCGTATTCCTCTATTTTTGGGCACCTGCATTAAAACTTCCCAATCGCATTTCTAGTCACTTTTACCGAGGAGAAATTCCAGAGATGCAAGGGTAGGTTTGGCAATCTCACCCAAACTGGTGTTGAGGTTATGAATGTTTTTGAGGGATCAAACGATGGGTTCCATGGCTTCATGAATAGTTCTGAGTTTTTCCAAACCAAAGGCTGAAATCTAGAATACATTATCTCCTTTCACGGTTTTCAAAATCTACCATAAAGAAAACCCTACCACAGGGGTAGATATTAATTTCATAAAAAATGACACGCTTCCATACCTCCAAGATCCAACTGTGGAGAGATGTTAGTCGTGACCAAAAACCATTGAACTGACAAATTAGGGCACTTTCAGAAAACTTCAAAGCCTCATCAAGTGAGGCTTGGACCACTTGAACAGTGGGAGCTAGAGCTTCACTGACGATATGGGTAGGAACTTGCCCCCCAAAGGCAGACCGAACTAAGCGAGCAGCTATCTTCGCGAAGCTAGGAGCCATCTAGATCAACGCTGATCAATGATTCCAAAGCTTAGGTATGCCCCTACGAAAGAATGAAAAAAAGCTCAAAACATATAAAAATATCTATGCAATATTAAGTAGCAATGTTACAATTCACTTTTTGTAATTATGAAGTTCTTTGTAACGTTACTAAAATTTGAGTATTATTCAGTTGTCTCTAATTGAGGACTCGTAATCCAAAAATGCTTCACTCTTCATTGAAGAACATAGATAGTTATGTGATTGCTAAACTCGAGAAGAATTTCATCATCTTTTAAATTTTCTCAGTAGCTTTGTTGACTATAAATTAATAATACTCACTTTAGAAATGTTCGTTTTTTGGTATTTTGAGTAGAGATTTGAAATAACTTTTGTTGTTGTCTAGCTAATTCATCAATATTGTGCTATTTCATGAATATTCTACTTGGATATATTATATATATATATATGATATATATTATTATATATTAGATATATATATATAATATTATATATATATATATAATATATATTTTATATATTTATATTATATATATATATATATATATATATATTATATATATATATATATATATATAATATATATATATAATATATATAGATAGATATTATTTTTCTTATATATTTAAGTTGGTTTTATATTTTTAAAATATAATTTGGAGAGCCTTGTTGTAAGTCTTAGCAAATTTTGTTGTAATTTTTTTATTATTATTATTATCTTACTTGTGTTCCCTCTTTAAATCATATGGTTGAAAGGCCTTTTGGTAGATTTTTGGAACTAATGTAATTTTAATGTGAAGTATGGTCGAGTTTGTATCTTCTAGAAGTAATAAATATCTCTTTCTTTTCTAGAATTCCTTCATCACTTTGAGTTTTTCTTTTTGAATTGGAACTTGGGAGACAACTTTGTACTTTTTAGATTTGGTTTAGAGGGGGCAATAGTTAAACCTAGTGACTGCGATTTTTCTCAAAGGTCTTTATCAAATTGGCTTTCATGTCGTCCTTTTTCCCACATTATGTCTCATTGGTAGCACATGGTGCCACAAAGAGGTGGTTGTGGTTATGTAGGTGTGGCAAAATCACCACCCTTTTCTTATGACTCTATGGCTACCTTGTTTGAATTCATTCTTTTCAAGGTTAGATGTGACATGCTTGTCTTAGAAGCTAAACAATCGGTGGAAAAAGGTTATTTCTCGGACTAAAAGGTTGTAAGGTCTTGGTTAAAATGGCTCCCTAATTTGCAAAAATATCATAATCATAGACTAGGGTTTCTTTTCTCCCTATCTCTGTATCACCAACTTGACATGTTTTTATGTTTCTTATTTAACAATAAGTAATATTTCTCTTCTAACATATTTTCAAGAATTGAGGATATAAAACATATCTTGCACAACCATCATGCGAGCCTCAATAACATCGGTGTTAGGATAGGATGTGTGGAAGGTTTCTTAATTTCAGATTATGCCTTGGGAGATTTGATGAAAGCCCTATTGATCCTACTCTCCCTATTTGTAGAACTAGTCATGAAAAAACCATTGACTCTTTTGACCCAAAATGAAAGCTTTAGGAAAATGTTTTCCTTTTTTGGATAAAACAGTGCACTATTAGTTTATGGCGCTTTACAACAAAATTTTGAACTCTAACCAAGCAATCTTCTTCTTCGCCCTTCTAGTTTTTGGATAACACTGGTACAAGGAGTGCATTATATGGTGGCTCTACTTCAAAATTGCCACATGTGTTCTTCTATGTTTGATTGGGTTTCTATTTGTCAAGGGTGTATTCTCTCATAGTTTTTGTCGGTGCATGTGTTGATCCTATGGTTTGAAAGCTTCTGTCAATGGGTATATCCCATCCACACTTTCTTTATTTCTCATTGACCATATTATTAGTTCTATAGGTATTGTAATGTTGTACTTGATCCTATAATACTAATTTTGATTACTGTTTAATTAACCTGAAAATGTTGACTTATAAGTATTAAGTAATATTGGTATATACATACACTTGTGAATCTATAATTTTATTTTACTTATATGAATTTTATTATTTTTTATTATTCAATTCCCAAAGTGTCTTGCAATTTTACTTTTGGAAAAGATATGGCATTCTCTAATTTATTTCTAACTTAAATACCCATATTTTAATTCCCAAGGTGTCCTCTCAAATTTACTTTTGGATAATACATGGTCTTCTCCGAGTTATTTCTAAATCAAATATCCATGATCGAGGTAGTCATGACATTAATGGTAAGTGGTTGAGGTCAATGGGAGGAAGAGATATAAAGGGAAGGAGGATGAGATGAGAAAGGAGAGATCTTTGGTATTTGTTTTGGATTTGAGAATTTTATTTTGGGGGAGGAACATGGAGAAGGAGAAGAGAGAGAATGGAGAGAAAAATGAGAGAACTAAAACTTGGGTAAACTGGGGAGTGTTGGTCTTAACATGGACACATTATAGCTAGTTGGACTTGGGATCAGAGGGCTAGGGAACGTTTGGAGGTGCCTCGGGCTAGGAAATCATTCTTAATTGGATGGGAGGTAAATTCAGTCGCATAACGAGGAAGAACATCCTAATAGAGTTAGCAGCATCCCAGCCAAGCTAATGGAACTTGTATTCTTCCATTGGTTGTTTTATTTATGTAAATTATTGCAAAATACATTTCTTACATGTTTCATATGTTGTTGATCAAATTTTACTTGTAAGTTTTTATCAAGTAAATGTAGAGTTATAAATATGTTATTTTTTGTTTATTCTTATTCAGTTAAATGATAAGTTTGGTTTAGTTAGAAGACCTAGGCCAGGTCATCACATATGGTATCAGAGCTAGGTTCAAGATATAAGTCCTCAAACCCATAAAAAGAGTCTTATACAACCCAATATAACCATGTAGAGCCCAAAACAACTAAGAATAACTCAAAAAAATATTGGAAAGAGAAAAGCTTGTTAAATAAAAGCATTCATAGAAATCAAAGACCATTAGAAATAAAACACAAGTAGAAGTTGTTGATTTTCTCTTTTATAGAATAAATAAAATAAAATCCAATAAAGTAAAATTAGATTGACAGAGTGTCCAATATTAGCAAGAGTGAACTTTCTTACTCTCATTGAAGTTCACAAAAATGCCTTGTATAATCTATGGACATAAATATCTACAAAACAAAACTCGAAGCTGTAGAATACCTCTTCTAATAGAATCTTATTGTCTTTTGAAAACAAAACCAAAACAATGTTGTTAGTCAAGGTAAATAAATAAAATATAATACCTCTATGGATTTTCTAAAATGCATCTTTTGAATGTTAGGTAAACAAATAAAATATAATGCCTCTGTAATTTTTCTAAAACGTGACTCACGAAAAACAATACATATTCTACTAAAGAAAGCATGATGTAGGTGATAAATAATCTAAAATTAAAATAATATTTAGAGCACAAGTAATCCCAATATATATATCTTAGGAGCATAAATAGGCCGTGAGAAGAGACAAGATTAACACTGCCAAATGCTTGCTCTAGCAATATGATTGCTCCAAAAGACTCATCAAATAGTTTTTCGAGACGAAATAACATATCAAATTTTTAGTTAAACACATTGAAATTGTGACAATTTATAAATTCCTACAAATTTAAATTTCCCAATTGTAATAGGATGCACATCCAACTATTTCTAATGGTCGTTTCACCTAAAATATTTTGATAAAATCAAATTATTTCCTAGAAATTGCATTACTTTTCTATTTACTATTGAAATAAATTCTCACATATTTCATTTCTTCAACCACACATGGAAGTATGAAACAAATTCTTGTTAGAACATTAGTCATGCCTGATCATATTCCGAGTATAGTCGGCAAGGAGTCGCGAGTGTTTGTGAAAAATAAATGACAGTACATTGTAGAAATGCCAACTAAATCTATGTGCCTATTAATACAATGATAATCTCTTTGTGAGTTTCAAGCTTTTGTCATGGTATTGGGGCCATGTGAATGCTAGGTATTGTGAATGCGTCACGCATGGAGGAGACACCTTTAGAAGAAGCAAGGAAAGGATTGTAGAATCTGTAGCCTGTGGAACTGTTGATCGTTGTCTAAGTTTTATTCTCTGAAGTGGTGGATTGCGTGCGACCTAGATGAGTATTAGCATGTGTGCCCTAGTGAGTGAAGCTTCCTATAGAGTGAAGAGGTTGTAGCAAACTTGTGTTTGAATCAATCAAACTTGCTTGGGACTACAACACAACTACCTTCTACATTGCAACCATGTATTATTAATTTTGACCTTTGATGGAGGTGTCGTTGACCATCATTTGAATGGAGCTTGTTGAGGCAAGTCATCCTTCCTCGTTGATCGTGAAGAATGGTGTGAAAATGCTGACTATTGAAGTGTGAATTTGTCAGATCTATTCGCTGACCATCAATGTCCAAGGTACGTACTCCCTTTCAAAATTAAGAGTCATTAATGAATAATCACATTCGAGGGATCTGGAGCCATGTAGGAGTGTGGAGGAAGAGGCTATAGATGCAATTTGAGAAGTTACGCTCTTATCAACTCACAGACTCCAAGCTTTATTTGTGTGGGAATACCAAATTGAATGTAATTGTTGGGCATTGTTTGAGAGAGTCGATTGTTAGCTGTTGAAGAGGTTGCGTTGAGTGAAATTGTTTGTGCTGATTGTTAGAGTGCTGAGGTGTGTGCCAAGAGGAGGCACTATTAAAAGGAGTGTGTGAGTGTTGGCATGGCGACCATGGTGTGACTTCTAGGATCTAGCAAAGATCTATTGGGTGAAGAGCGTCGAGGAGAACCGAGGGTTCTAGACATCAATTAGGGTGAGTCAAACCACCTAGATGAGAAGAGAGTTACTGCAAGAGAAGATCCCAGTTGGAGTCTTGCCTAAGAGGAGGAGGTGTAAACCTAAGCTAGCGTGATGCCAAGTGAAGAGTTGTGTTGTTGTCCTGCTACGCGTAAAGCATCGTGAGGGAATATTGTTCTCCTATTGTATGTAGTGTAGCGTTAGGGCATTGGAAGTGAGAGTTTTATTATATACCGAGGGTTTCAGATTAGTTTTGGAGCTCCTGCCTCGTGCTGATTTTGTGAGAATTAAGTGTGTGCCTTCGTATTTGAAGCTGCAAGCTATTGTGTCTGGATATGTTGTGAACCTGGAGTTGAAGTGTGATAGCGCTGAGCCACATTAAGGGAAGAAGGCAACTAAGTGAGTTTTTTGAAGATTAGTGAGGTTATTTGTGCGTACTAGTATCAGAGCTGAGGGTTTCAGATATGGATGCTCTTTGATGAAGAGGGAGAGTTTTGGGCTCTGGTGTGATTCTGTGTAAGCCTAGAGGCGGTGCCAACCTTGAAAGCTGGCTAATCCTTATGTGCATGGAGTGTGGTAGAATCTTTGTTGAATTGTTGGACGTTGCCATTGTGAAAGGTTCATTTAAAGTGTGGTGAATCTTTTGCAAAAAATATTTTCGTTGATGGTTGATGGGGCCACTACAAATCAAAGTGTTGTGAAGACTAGTTGTTGTTCAGAGTGCAGCGTCAGGGATTTCGCAGTGAGTGTGGTTTTGAAGGTCATAAAGCATTGAGCCACTCGTGCAATCAGGTAAAACGTGAGCGTGTTGTTTGGCATTGTTTTGTGCTGGAGAGTCTCAGACTGAGGGGCTGTGTGGAGGTTCGTGAGCTTAGAAAAGGCTCGAACTCACAAACTCAGTGAAAGATTGGTTCAGCCTATCACTTTCGTAGTCGTTGAGGGATTTTTTTGTGGTTCAACCTTTCCGAATTGTGGTTAAGGAATGAGTGAGCCTTGATTTGAATGTGTGTGGAGCGGGTGTCAACGCAGGTGGAGTTATCTTTTTATGGGAAGGAGAGAACCATTGGTCAAACCAATGGCCAAGAAGACTAACACAAGTGGTTTTTTATCATAGTTGAGGAGTGAATGTGAGTGGCCTATTGTTTTATGTTGTCTGTCTTTGTGCGTGGAGATGCTTTGACGGTGGAGTTGAAGTGTGATAGCACACTGCCTATCATGAAGGAGCTTCGAGGCTGAGGAGCACCAAGTAAGAGCACCAAGGGTTGTAGATTTAGGGTGTGGTGGAGTTGTGAAGTTGTGCCAAGTTGATTGAGTTTAGGGCTGTGGATATCAGTCAAGCATAGTTGACTAGTTGGAGACACCTGTGAAGGTCTCAGGCAGCAAGATCTGATCTATGTGTGAAGAGTTGTGGAATGTATACCAGCTAGGAGCATTGTGAAGTTGTTTGTTCTAGTGCGCTAGATAGAGGGCATTTCTCATTGTTCGATCCCTTGAAGAAATCGTTGGAGAACGTTGTGAGATTACTAGAGAAGTGACCAACGTTAGTACTGTTAGAGAGTTATTTTCTAATTGTTGCAAGCTCAAGTGGATATTAGAAGTGAAAGCTCAAGAAAGAGTTGGAATGGAGTTTATAAGTCATTGTAATTTCTGCCACTGAATTGTCAGAAGTGCCTACAACCGAGCTGTTGGAGTTGTCATTTCCTAGGAGAGTTCTGCTGGAATTCTTGCGTTAAATTTGACTAGCTGTTGGAGTGTTGTTGGAAGCAGATGTAGAGTGTTGATTGGTATTAGCAATTGTGTTGCATTGATTCTGCGTCGGACATAGGGAAGTCTTGGCTTCAGAGTTATTTTTGTAAAAGTTGAATTTTTTCGGGAGAATTATCAAGTTGATGACTGTGTTGAGCCTGCGGCAGGCCTTTTGAGTTGTCACACAGTGTGCCCTACTGTGGGCACTAATTTGAAGAATTGATGCACAATGACATTGGTGAATTATTGACTTGGCATTGTGAGGAGGAGCCACTCAGTGTTGGTGAAGATCTGTGGGCAAAGCGCATGAGTCTAGTGTATGCGTGTATGTGGAGCGTTACTGAGGAGCGTTGAAGTGTTGGTCAAGGTAGTAGCTGTAAGAGTGGATCAATCTTTGTTGATCTATTGATGATGGAGCTGGAGCTCGTGGACATGTATCAGGAAGCCCATAAATTTGTAGGATAATGTTTGATAGTGATGTTTTTGATGATGTTTTTTCAGGGAGTCTTTTTGGAAGCATTTTTGGGCCATATAATATTTTTTATTCAGGTAGTATTTTTGAGTTAGAAGAATTATTTAATAAAAATAATGGTTTTATTTATGACCATGAATATCATGAGCAGTCTTTTCTACATGTTCTTGAAATCACTCAGAGCATAACTTGCTTCTCTAGGAACCCAATTGTTAAAAATTTGATTGGACCTGCTTTTGAGATAGATGTGACAGTGGAGGATATGACCATGGATGTTGTTCAAATGTTGCTCATGTTCGAAGATGAGTGCATTTTGGTTGATGATGTTCTAGTTGATCAGTTTGTGCCACTTGGTCACATACTTTACAAGGCTCCTCATGGAAATTGGGGAGAGCATGAATTGGAATACCTTGTTTTCGTTGTTCGAGATGTTTCCTTGCATCCCAATCTGGAAGAAGTTGTTGATGTTAAGTACGTAAGAAATGAGAAGTTGAAAGAGCTCATAAGGAAAGAAAGAAAAGTGAAGATGAAACTGCACCAGTAAATGAACACACATGGGCCCTTTAGCAAGAAGGAAAAACTAAAATGTTTTTTGTAAGCCTTGTTGAGACTTAGACCAGTAGAAAAGTTAAATTTAGGTTGTCGTGATTAAGAGGAGGTGTTAGAACATTAATCACGCCTGATCATATGATGAAAATTGTATGACCACAATAGTTGGTGAGTCATCAATGTCATAGTTGATGAAAAATAAATAACAATAGGCAAATTTCATTATAGAAACTGCAACTAAATCTATGTATAAATCTATGTGTTTGTGAATGCAATAATAAGATCGTGAGTTTCAAGTTTCTCTTAATTGAAAAAGAATATTTTAAAAATGTTGGTCATAAATTTACTCAATTTTGATAGATAAGTGAATATATATATATATATATATATATATTATAATATATAATATATGGAGTTGTCTATAATGCAACTTTTTAGAGATTCCATGAGATGGAATCCGGCAGAGGAAATTGAGGTCAAATCTTGATTTGGTGTAGTTAAAATGGTTTTTTTTAACTGCATATTTGATTCAGCACCCTGAAAAACCCCTGGGACGCTTTGATTGTGCAGAAACTAGCTATCAAACTTGCGATTCCAATAAATTGCTGCCGGATTTTGACCGGAAAAACCCACCAGAAAAGCTTCCAAAAAGTCTCCTTGTAGACAATTGTTTTTTAAATTATAAGTTTTGACGTATAAGTTTGATAATAATTATATGTTTTGTGGGAATTTAGATATGTAAAAATGATGGAAAAGGGATAGCATAGCATTCCTCATCCAAAATACCAAGATGTTATCTAGTCTTATAACGCATTTTATTTAGGCTTATAACCTATAGACTAACAAAACAATTTGCATTATAATTATTTTTTATCTTTTATAATTGCGTAAATCTTCTATGCAATTTCCGCTCAATTACAACTACTTTTGTGATGGTCACAAATCACATTGTTATTTAAGATATATTAAATTGCTCAAGTAATGATAAACATTGTGTATATTGATATCAACAAGTTTGAATTAGAGTTGTTGCATATGCATTGACTTGTGTTCCTATAAATTGAAAGTTGTCCCTCCTACATAAATTTGAAATCCGGCAACCTCGTGCAATTAATGATTATACCATTTAATAACAAAAAATGAAATCATACTATTAATATTTACTATTAATTAATAGTAATTAAATTTATAATTATTATAATAATTAAAATTTAGTTAGTTAAAAAAATAACTCTATACTAATTTTTTTTATAAATTTTATGCTAAAAAGATAAAATAATTAAAATAATTAAGTAAATTTGACATGATAAAGTTATTGGTGGTTTTTGAGCTCCATGTTTATGAGAACCCATGGTATGATGGTTCAGATTAATTGAACAATATGCTTATAATTTTATGGTTGGTTTTTATTATTTTGCAAATTAATGGTTGGTTTTCTTTATTGTGCAAATTGACATATATAGGTCTTCAAATTCTAAAATAATTTTGATAAATTATTTACAAAGATATTAACCTTCTTATAATATAACTGGTTTCTTAATACATGTAGTAATTTTAAAATAAATTTTACAACTTATATATATACATCAATTTTCAAATAATAATAATAATGCTACTTTACAATATAAAATCTCTATCTAGAATTAAAATAAGTTTAAAATATATATTTTTTCACCTCATAACTTATCTATTTATTAATTATAGGTTATTAGCTTATTGTATTAATATTTCACACTTTTAATTTTGAATTATTTTAATATATATTTCTAAAATTTACCCTCGGAAAGAGGATTACATATTCTCCATTTATTACTTTTATGATTTCTAATATGCTTTTATATCCTTCAAAATTGTAATAATATATTTTTATTATTTTAGACCTTGTTTAAATAAAAAAATATATATATATAGTGAATTAGATAATTTAATTACATATATCTATACATTTAAAGATTTAAATAACTATATATATATATAGAGGTATACTTTTAATGTGCTATATATTCTTTTCTATTATCATCACTTAGGAATCTTTGGGATTTGAAAGGGTGACTAGTTATAGTAATATAATTTGAAATGGTCATTTGGTGTCGATCTATGATGTCAATGTATGGATAAAAATACAAACCTTGCTTCAAAGACACTCCCTCTTCAAGGGGGGAGAAAAAATGTTTATATGTCCTCTAAGAGATCCCAAGATTCTTAGAATGAACATAAATACTTTTGAAACATATTATAAAGGTTCGGAAGGAGCAACTAATGCCCATAGAAAGAAGGAATGACTAAAACGGTATTATTCACGTTAGTATTTATTTTAATTAATTCAATATATATAATAAACTATTTCATTAATCAACTTTAATATTAATTATATAAATACATTTAATAATAATAATTCATGTTACTAAAGAGAATAATTTGGTGGTAAGAAAACATCAAAGCATGACTCAAAGTTACATTGCACCAGTAACCTACATAGTATCAAGAGAAAATTTGTACGTTACGTAGAGCTCACACATGAAAGGATTTAGTAGATACTTGAGGACCTACTCAGCATTAGTAATGCTTGTTTACAATCATATTAAAAGAAAAAATTCGGCCTATCATTTTATGTATGTGTGTGAGTCGACTAACAATGGAGAAGTCTTAAGTGACATTAATAAGTCTTGCATTTCATACAACTAATTAAAAAAAAATGGTAAATACGTGGGGAAATTGAGGTCAATGATGATCATCAAAAGAACTTCCTATAATTAACCCATTTCCATTTCCAGCACTGGCTCTCATCTTGCACTTGCTAGAAGCAATTAATGAGACTTTAAGTGGGCACAAAACAATTGATGTGGAAGGGGAGCACCCTCCTTTAGGGTTGGGTAATATCGAGGGATAAAGAGACTCTGATAGAGGACCTCCAATCAAGGACATTACTAGAGAGCTCCCAGAGTTTGTTGGAGGTCATGCAAGTGAATGAGAAGAAGCCTAATTAGAGGGAATGATAAGATTCTTCGCATTATGATATTATACTTTTGATTCAAAAAATAAAATAACAATATTCCAACTCAAAGATAGTACCCTAAACTGATGGGGTAATTTAGAATTACAACTACACCTCAGTGTTGACACAGTTACCTGAGAATTATTTGAGGAGAGATTCAGGAAAAAGCACCTACCAAAATATTATGAAGAATAATAGTGTTAGGGTTCAATCCTAACCCCTTTATTTATGTAATAAGCCCAATGGGCTAATTCAGAGTCATAGTTAGTTAGAAAGTAAATAAATCCAGCATTAATAATTGTAAGTCGTTGATCCGCATTATAGAAAAGGCACCACAATTAGTTGTAAATGAGTCATAGTTAATAAATAAAATGGTTATCTCGTGTTATGCAAGGGACCACTAGTAGATAGGGTTCTGGATGGCATTTAGCTATAAATAGTCATAGTTAGTAAGGGAAAGATCATCTAGTCTTATTGTAATCAAGCTCTTTCTTTGTTGGAGGTTTCCCCTCGAAGAGGTAAGTGAACATTGAATCTGTTTCTGAATAATAAAATACATTATTGTTTTTCTTATCTGATGTGATAATTTTGTGTTCTGGGCTATATTTCTTCGTATTTTTGGTATTCTATATTTATCATAGGTCAAAAGCATAACAAGTAGTACCAAAGCACCATCGAGGACCAAATATATGTCAAATCTTTGCAAAATTGTTTTAGGATAGAGAGGTGTTCTAGCATATTTAAACCACATGATTTGTTGTTGAGTGCATAAGCTTGTGGATTTGGGGAGGCATGCTCACATGAACTAGAAGAGGTGGTCACACTTGTTGGACTCCCCTGTAACCCCTGTGGGTACCCCTTCGAGTAGTAGCGCATTAGACAGAACAGCACAAAGACTCTACTTCTACGTACCCTTGGGTATATCAGAAGCCCCCTCGTCTTGCCTCAAACCTAACCTTTGATAAGTCATGAGATGTCTTGCTACTAGTACACTCAGAACAACACGAGAGGAGATTACTCAGTTGTACAATAAGGTAGTCGAGTAGTATGACTAAGGGTATGTTCGCTCCTCCTTAGTTAGCTCACTGAAATATTAGGCCTAGTAGTATTGTTGGACCCCTGTGTATCACGATTTGTAGCACATAATACTCCTCTGTGACCATAGTTCCCTTTGCTATTTGAAGATCACCCTTTACCTTATCTTCTACATCAAATCGAGTAGTTGGGGTTTTTCTCCCACTGTATAACTCAGATTTGGTAGTTGGGGTTTTCAGAGTCCATATGAGATTGTTTGTGTAGTGAGGGTTTTGGCTGTCATAGCCTATATTAGATTATCATAGCACATTCGACAGGACCAAAACCTTGGGGTTTTGTTTCTAAATTCCAAGCTCGATTTTCGCAGGGTATTTGGTTGTATCAAGGTTTCTGGAATTTGACCATTGTGGTATTGCTCAACTAGGAGTAAAACTCCTTTTGGAGTAAAAATAAGAAAAATAACAAAATAAAAAAATTTCTTAGAGACCATCCCAGGGTGGTTGATAGAGACTTAGCCCATCATCTTCACGATGAAGATCTAATCAAAGTGGTACCATTCACTTGTAAGTCCCAAATTTTCCAACAGTCCCAAATATTTTTTTTTTTTTCTGACATGACTTCAAGTTACCCACACCATTAAACTCCTGAGCTCTCCCTATTTCCAAGAGGACAACTCTTAAGTAATTGATTATAATGGAAAATGCTAGGTACCAGATCTTAAGTTATGGATTTTGAGAGGATCAAAAAAATTGAAAAAGTGTTCAAAGAATTCCATAACAATATGGACAATATTGACAAAAAACTCTCACGACTAACAGAACTTATGAAAAATTTTCATCACGAGGAGTTGAGTGTCGATGCACACATAGAAGGAGAATCTAGCCATCACATTCACTTCCATGGAAATCACCACCATTCCAACCACCGAACACCCAACCTGAACATGTACAAATTGGATGGCTCTTGGCCTATAGTATGGGTATAAAAAATGGAACAATATTTCCCTCTTAATGACATCTGTGAGGATGAAACTAAACTACATGTGGGATCACTTTACTTGGACCAAGAGAGATGGAAATGATGACAGTGGCCTAAGAAATTTTATCTAGAAAAAGTAACTTGGCACATGTTCTCAAAGGCTATATGTGATCACTTTTACCAGGAATATAATGTTTTGGACCGTCTCATTAAGCTCGAGAAAGCAGTTACGTTAGAAGGCTACATTGCAACCTTTGAGAAATTGGCCATTAGAAATAGAGATGGCCTCTACCTAGATGTTTCATCAGTGGCCTAAAAGAACCATCCAAGCCTGTGTCTGAATGCACCACCAAGCTACTTGGATGAATGCATGCATGAAGGAAGGCCTTAGATGTGGAATTTGACTTAAATTCCCAATCCCATCGTCCATTTTTTGTCGCTAAGGCACATCCCACCTAGGCTAATGGCCCCACCGAAAAGCTTAAGGTTCAAAACGTGTCACTATTAGAAATGGCTGAAAGAAGAAAACAAGGATTGTGGTACTACTATGATGAAAAGTACTCCCCTAGACATAAATGCAAGGAACCAAAATTATTTCAAATTGATGATACTGATAACAAATCAGTAGAAGCTCCATCCCTTGAGGTTCCCTAGGATGAAGTAGTGGTATTCATTCATAGTCGAAGCACTCATAAATTTATCCATAGGAGAGTCACAGAAGTTGTTAATTTATTTTTATGGGATGTCCTTATCGTTGATTGGGGGACCATGAAATGTGAAGGTCATTCTAAAAATATTAACCTTCAGATGGGAGATTACCACCTAAAGACCCACATTATTGCTATTGAAATGGGTAGTTGCGACATTTTCATGAGTGCTGAATGGCTTCATACACTAGGCCCTATCAAGTTGGATTTTAAGGAGCTATACATGAGCTTTAAGTAGAATGAGCACCTTTATACATTAACAAGACTCCATGATGGCCTTTTTTTAAAAGCTTCTCTATTCAATGCAAGTTGATGATAGTAGAAGCACTTCCCAATTTAATGCCATCAAAGCCATTTAATCCACTACTCATATTCATCCTGAGATTCAATAGGTCCTAGATCACCATCAACAGGTCTTTGAAAAAACTAAATAGCTTGCAACCTCTAGAGGTGAACATGATCATAGCATCAATTTGGTCCTAGGGGCGTAGCCACCTAATGTCCACCCATATCAATATCCTTTTCCCCAAAAGAATAAAATTGATAAAATCATGAAGGCACTCCTAGAATATGGTGTTATTTATCCCAACACCAATCCTTATCCATCTCCAATGGTGATGGTTCTAATGAAAGATGGAGAGTGGAGCATGTGTCCAGATTGTCAGGCCCTCAACAAGCTCACTATCAAGGACAAATTTCTTATTTCGTTTGTTGATGATGTTCTTGATGAATTTCATGGTGCTCAATTTTTTACCAAGCTAGACCTCTACTCTGGCTATCACCACATATGCATGAAGGAAGTATACATTCCCAAGACTACCTTTCGAACTCATGAAGGCCATTATGAGTTCTTAGTCATGCTATGTTGTCTTTGTAATGGTCCATCTACTTTTAAAAGCCTCTTGAACCACCTATTGAAACCATATCTCGTAAAATTTATCGTGGTATTATTTGATGACATTATCATCTACAAAATAACTTGGGACAAACATCTTCTGCATGTAGACCAGATATTGCAATTGCTCCAAGATCACAAACTATTGGTCAAGTTATCCAAGTGCTCTTTTGGAGTGGAAGAAGTTGAGTATTTGGGATACATTGTGGGTAATGAAGGAGTGAGGGTTTATCCAAAAAATATTTAGGCAATACAAGATTGGCCGCAACCAAAAGCCTTGAAGAGTTTGAGAAGATTCTTGGGTCTCACTCTCTACTATCGCAAATTTGTCCACAATTATGGGCACATTGCTATAGCCCTCACTAATATTCTCAAGAAAAAATCATTTCTCTATAATGGTTTAGCTGAACAGGCCTTCTTGACACTCAAACAGGCCATGTGTTCCTGTCCTGTATTGGCCCTTCCAAACTTCACCAAAAATTTTGCAATTGAATTTGATGCTTGTGGTATTGGTATTGGCACTGAATTAATACAGGAAGGTAGACTGCTAGCTTTCACCAGCCAATAACTCAGTGGCCAACATCGGGTTCAATCTACTTATGAGAAATAAATGATGGCCATCTTACATGCAGTAGACACCTGATAGCCATAATTGGTTGGGCAATATATCGAAATCGACACAGATCATCAAGCCTAAAACATTTTTTTGAGCGGCGTTTATCATCATCGCAACAAAATAAATGGCTTGTCAAAATGTTGGGATATGATTATGAGATAATTTACAAGAAATGGCAAGACAATGTAGTGGTTGATTCTTTGTCGCGCCAATTTGAGGATCAGAGTACGCTTCTATCGATCTATTTACCCATAATAGACTGGATTGAAGTGGCCCGCAAGGGATGGTTATCCCACCCATCTCTTTCAAAAATCATTAATAACTTGAGAGAAGATACTAATTCTTCAGTCGACTACTCTTGGAAGGATAGGATTCTTTGTTACAAGCATCAAGTAGTTATATCGCTAACATCCACCCTCAAAATACACATCTTAGATGAGATGCACTGATCTTCAATTGCAGGACATTCAAGATTTTAGAAGGCTTATCATCGTGCATGTTTTTCTTCCTTTAGGACTGGAATGAAAAACCACATTCTTACTTTTCCATTTGAATGCTATGTGTACCAACATAACAAAGGGGAAACAACCAAGTTACGAGGAACCTTACAACTATTTCCACTCCCTGCCTTTGTCTGCACAAATGTTTCCATGGACTTCATCATTGGTCTCCCAAAGCCAAGGAACAAATGAGTCATCAAGGTGGTTATCGACAAACTTTCTAAATATGCTCATTTTTGTGCTCTACCACAAAACTTTACCCCCACTTTGGTGGCTCAAGCTTTCTTGGAACAAATCTTCAAACTACATGGGATGAGGACTTCCATTGTGTCTGATCGCAACCACACTTTCACCAATAAATTTTGGCAAGAAATTTTCATTCTACTGGGAATGCAACTCCAACTAAGTACCGTCTATTATCCCCAAACTAACGGTCAAACAAAAGAGGTCAATAAATTTTTGGAGACATATCTAAGGTGCTTTACTTCAAAAAAGCAACATCAATGGGTATAGTGGCTACCTTTAGGTGAATGGTGGTACAATACTAACTACTATGAAGCCACCAAGATGACTTCATATGATGTAGTGTATGGATAACTTCCACCTTCACCTATTTCTTATATCCCTGTATGCTTTAAAGTATAAGAAATTGATTAACTCCTACATAATTGTGTTGTCATGATAGGTCATCTCAAAGATAATCTACAACAAGCTATAAACCAAATGAAGCAACAGGCAAACCAACATTATTTTGAGTGCACATTTCAAGAAGGGTATCAGTTGTTCCTCCAACTCCAACCATATAGGAAAACATCTCTCAAATAAAGGGGCTTCTAGAAATTATCCCCAAAATTTTGTGCACCCTATAAGATACTTCAATGCATAGAAGCTTTCACCTACAAACTGGTCATGCAACCTACTTCAAAAATCCATATAGTCTTCCATGTGTCATGCCTCAAGAAAGTGGGGGGGAATAATTGCAAAGTTCAAAAAAGTCTAGCCAAATTGGATGAGGGAGGCTCACATTCACTCTGACTAAAATATGCCCTTGATACTAATGAAAGATATATTCATGGATGCATGAACAAGGAAATCCCCATCAAGCAGAAAGACACCTCTCCAAAAGATGTGACTTGTGAACCAACCATTATTTTCAACAGTTTCTATAGCTTTAGCCTTGAGGTAAAGGTTGCTTTTAATGAGGGAGGGCATGCTAGGGTCCAACACTAACCCCTTTATTTATGTAATAAGCCCAATGGGCTCAGTCAGATAAATAGTTAGTTAGAAAGTAAATAAATCCCGCATTAGTAATTATAAATGGTTGACCCACATTAGAGAAAAGGGATCATATTTAGTTGTAAACAAGCTTGGTGCAACACTCTAACCATCGGTTTTCACAAAAATAGTAAAACTAAACTGAAGATCACACCAAGCATATGCACATAAAAATATTCAACAAATGAGTAATTAATCAAGAAAATATCTACAGGAGAAATCATGGCCCAGATGATTGGCCTCTCATTTCTCACACTTACTCACACACTTCTACATCTTACAGGCATCATAGGCTCTCCTGAATCTATACAAATGGATTAGAACCCGAGTAGGTTCTAGATCCCTCAAAAAACTCCAACAATATCTCTCTTGATCCCTAAAATCTCTGATCCAAATCTTTTCCCTAGATGAGAGTTAACTAATCCATAATCCTCTCAAACCTTCCAAAATACTCTCGAATCTTCTCCTATTTACAATAATCATCATTCTCTCTCTTAAAAAGTATAGGAAAATACATTAATTAATTAAATTTGATATTTGAGAACTAAATCCTCTAGTAAACATTTAATCTAGGTTAGATGTTGATGTAGGAGCATGTGACTTGGAGGGAAAAGGCTTCAAATTCATTCCAAAAATCCAAAAAAAAAAATCTACAGGCAAAGGAGTGGGGTCCTTTAGCCATCAATTTCCATAATTTTGTAGTTTAGGATAGGGATAAAATTAAGAATGAGATCATGATGGAAATAATTGTTGGATGGATAAGTTGTAGTGGAGGTTCTCGATGGGATGTCTCGGAGAACTGTTAAATCATAATAAATAAGTTTCTATTTTAGAAACTGGTTGCTAAAATGAACCAGTGGATATGTATTGGCATGCTTTTGTAAAGGGATAAGGGCTAAGTAAGCTTTATCTATTATTTTATAAAGGAAAGAATGGGACTTCTCTGTGGGGGGTTGGCCCAAAGACATTGTGATCTTGAAAAAACTCTCCCTGTGCATTGGAATTTATGGTTCTTTGTTAACTAGTAATTGTATGTGTGTATCAGTTTCATTTGCTTTCTTCTGAGTCTAAATATCAATGAATTAGCCTTATTTTCCAATTAATACTTCAGTTGAAGCCTTTAGATTGTGTTTCCTTCGTATCAGCGAGCCCTAGTTTCTTCATTTTCTTTACAGAGTTCCGTGGGAAAGACTTTATTTTACATAGAGAAGTCATGAAAATACTTAGTCGGAGTGGAGTTTCGGACTTAAAATTTTATTGTATAGGGATTATACCCTCGTCAAGCCCAAAACCTTTATCGTGTCACTGAGTTGGAGCGGGAAAGAAAAACCTTTGGTGCACCAAAATCTGATAGCGTGATACTACTGGAGTCAAAATATTATAGGGAGGCTTTGATATCATATTGGGTCACTGATTGTTATCACATTGCAAGGTCGGAGTGGAAGGAGCAAGCCTTTAGAATATTGGAGTCGCCTATTGCGATCTTTGATACTACCATGTGTTATTGCATCAAAGGAAGGAGCATTGGAAGGGTTGATGGTTAACCACCGATAGTGTTAAATTGCGTATAATGCATCTCGATGAAATCTTGCCCCAATAGTGTAATTCTTTAGAATTAACACTGTAGTGGTTTTAAAGCGTCGATAGTGTATTTCCGTTCCTTTGGAACGAAAGCCCTCCGACTGTGTATATTAAGTTTTAAATACATTTTCCTTGTTTTAAAGCAACAACAGTCTATTTTTACAATTCCTATGGGATTTATAGTCACGACAGAGGATAAAAGGCTTTATGCGATAAATGGTGCCTAATAATGACGGTTGGGGTGATTAATAAGGAAAGCATGGTGATTTGAAGGAAAAAGGGAACCTCATGAAGTAGTCAATCTAACAATAGATGACTCATATACGAATTGAAATAGGAAGAGAAATTCAGCTCGAGTTAGAAGATATTTTATCAGGATTTGCTCATTTGTCTATATCGCTTGCACCCAGGCCACTGTTAGGATATTCCGACACATAGGAAATAGTTAAGTATAACTTGGTCTAGTGTAGAGTTAGGTAAAGTGTGTTTCTTTACTATGTACTTTTGTAACTTACAATCTGACGTTTCATTCACTCCTCGATATTACCGACACTTGATCTGTGGCTTCACACCAGATTGGTCCATGATCTCTATTTAAAGAGCATGGAGGGTCATTTGTAGGTTAACTATTCATGAGAGAAGCTTATGTAAAATTTCATTCTTTTAGTAATAAATTTCCTTAAGTGACCGCATTGGCTCAGGCCATGGACTGTTTCCCTCTCTGAGGGTTTTAACCACGTCAAAAATACTGGTGTATTGATCCGTGATCTATTTACGAGCGGTGTCCTTTGGTGTTCTACCTGAGGAAGTTACCCTGTAAATTACTACATGGTATCAGATATATTTGAGGGCCGCGTCCCTTGGTGATCCAAATATGAAGTCGATAGAACTGGATCCAACTGTCGTTTCCTAGATCTATTGTTTCTGACAACTTTCGGGGTGAGAGGACTGCTCTATTGTGTTAGGAGCATCTGTTCTAGTGAAGAACCCCTTTCGTTTCATGCGAAAATGTTTCTGGTATCCCTAGCTACATTATTTTTAAGATCTGGAGGTATACAATGTTTATTTGGAGTTTCTAGTTATTTTCTCTCTGTTTATTATTTCGGTTTATTTAGTTTCTTTTTTATTACTGGATCTATACCTTCGATTTCTACGTATGCTCTTTTCCCTGCGACTCTGTGCGATCTGGGAAAATCAGAAACAGAGAGGAAGGATTTTTCTCATGCGTATGCTCTTTTCCGCTGCGCCTTAGTGTGATCTCGAAAAATCAGAAACATTGAGGAAAATATTTAGTTTCCGGGTAAAACTAACCTCAAGCCGTAAGGCTTGTTTGTGTTTGTATGTCCATGTTGGGTTTTTTGTTTTTTTGTTTTGTAGGGAAAAAGAGCTTTCTCAAGCAAGCACACAACCCAAAGCTTCAGTGACTAAAAAAAAAATGACCCCCCCTCTCTCTCTGTCTCTCTCGCTCTCAAACTTTTAGTTTAGCTCACTTGGTCCAAATCTAATTTATGAGAGTAGAGGTCTTGAGTTCAAGTGTCCTTTTTTGAGCTTGGTAAGGGGGTGGATTTTTCATTTCCGCACATTCCCACACTTCGTCGGTATCTTCATCAACTTTTCTTCAAAAAGTCATAACTTCTTCATCCGGAAGCCATTTTCAGAGCAGTTTTTTTTAACTAGCCTAATTTTTCGAGATCTTTCCATTGGAACACTTAGTTTCAGCATATATAGCTTCAGTTTTTGTTAAAATGGAAAGTCCATGCCAAGTTTTTCTTGATAGCACCAACTACTTCCAATGGTCGTTCTACATTGTGCATTTACTTAGAAGTAAAGGTCTTTACAGAATAGCCACAGGCCAAGAAACCAAACTAGAAGATGAAGATAAGGTAGTTAAATGGGAAAATAGGCAAGATCAAGCACGTGGGTTGATAGGGATGTCTATTTCTCCAGATCTTAGATTCCATATTGCAGAACTTGATACTATTGATGAAACGTTGAAACAGATTACTAAAGTTTTTGGAATAAAAAATGAACTTAGAGCCCATCAAATCGAAAGTGAGTTGCTTACATTGGACTCAAATAATTTTTCTTGCATTGAAGATTTTTTGTCCAAGTTCAAGACCCTTAGACTTCTCTTGGAAGGTGTTAAGGTTAAGAAAGAAGATAATAACCTTATCTATTCCATTCTCACTAAGTTGGGACTAGCCTACTCTATGTTTGTTTCCACCTTCCATTCTACAAGAGAAGCCTTCATTTCTCAAGGACAAGACTACAAGTCCTCTTCCTTTGATTCTTTTTGTGATTCTTTAATAAGAGAACAAGAAAAACTCTTACACCTTGGTCTTCTTAATCTTGGAAACTCTTCTAAGAAAGCGTTAACCGCCCAGCAGCACCAAACTCAAAGAATCCTAAGAAGTCGTATCCTAAAAGGAATGGTCCTAAACCAAACAAGGGTCCTAAGCAATTTCAGCCTCAAAATGAAAAATCATTTCACCAGAATGATAAGGCAAATAAAAACAAAGGGAAGAAGACTGATAGACATTGCACTTTTGTAATCGAGATGGCCACTTAGAATCCAAATGCTTTAAGAAGATGGAAGCCTTGGAAGCAGCAATGAAGAAGCATAACATCCATTTGGAGCACTCTTCAACATTCATCTTCAGGAATGGCACTTTCTGCATGTGGTTGTCAAGCATCTCGGTCTGGCTATGCACTAAATGTATCTTCCTCCTCTCATTCTCATGAGTGGCTCATTGATTCTGGAGCTTCTTATCACATGGCCAAAAACAAAGCCATGTTTTCTTCTTTAAATGATTGTAACACCAAAAATATATATGTTGGTGATGATAGATCTCTTAGTGTTGTAGGGACTGGAACTGTTCATGTAGACAATGGTCAATTTAATGATGTATTATGTGTTCCAACCTTATCTTGCAACCTTCTATCTGTATATCAGATAACTCATTCAGGTGAAGGTAAAATCGTTGAATTTTCACCTCTCGATGTTGTATTTAAGGACCTAAGAGATCCTAGATAGATTTTAGCTACTCGCATTGTTGATCATTCTACAAGGTTGTATAAGTTTTACAACTTTGGGTCGTAAAATCTTCCCTCGGTATTTGTTGCTTATAATTATGAAGTGAGCAAACTTTGGCATGAGCGATTTGGTCACTTAAACTATCGCTCCCTTCAGAATCTATGTAAAGAAAATATGGTGACAGGTCTTCCAATGGTATCTTGCAGAGATGGTGTTTGTTTTAAATGTGTACTTGTAAAACATCATGAGGACAGTTTTCAAAAGCGTGCCACTTGGCACACCTCAGCCCCTTTACAGCTTGTGCATAGTGATTTATGTGATCCACTTCCAGTTGTTTCATTCTCTGGGTACAAGTATTTCTTAACTTTCATTGATGATTTCTCCAGACGCACTTGGGTATACTTCTTAAAACTAAATAGTGAAGTATTTAACATGTTCTTGGCCTTTAAGGCCTTTGTTGAAAAACAATCTGGACATCAAATGCTTAAGCTAATATCTGATAATGGCGGAGTATATGTTAACAACAAATTCATCAATTTTTCACTAAGAATGGAATTCAAATGCGACATACTGTTCCATATACTCCACAACAAAATGGTGTAGCTGAAAGGAAGAATCACACCTTAAAGGAAATGGCTAATTGTATGCTTCAATCTAAAGGACTTAGTCTTAATTATTGGGCAGAAGCAATTAAATGTGCAAATTACATAATAAATCACACTCCTACTAAGGTTTTAAAGAATATCACTCCAGAAGAAGCATGGAGCTCAATTAAACCAGATGTGAGTCACTTTCGTGTTTTTGGAAGTGAAGCATGGGCCCTATTCGAGATGAGAAACATAAAGCTTTAGAACCTAAGAGTGAAAAATGTATTTTTGTTGGATATTCTGAAGATGTCAAAGGATATAGACTTATTCCATTTAAGTCCAAAAATGTTATCATTAGAAGAGATGTAAAGTTTGATGAAAATAAATCGGCCTACAAGCCTAGTTCGGCGCATGTGCCACCTCTCTCTATCTCTTCTACTTTTGAACATATTTCTTCTTCAGATGATGAAAGTGAGGATGACAATCCTCCCCCACCTTCTCAGGATCCTCCTTCAGCTCCTTCACTTCCAAAATGGGTCGTACTACTCGAGATGCAGCAGGTGATCTTGCCGGTGATCCTACAGATCAGCGCCATACACGTTCTCAGTTCGAAAGAGCCTCTTCTTTACTGGCTCAAGTCTTAGCAAATTATGATCCTGACACCTTTGCAGAAGCTTCAAGCCATCCAGATTGGGACGCAGCTATGGATGAAGAATATCGTTCATTATTTGCAAACGATACATGGGATCTTGTTCCTCTACCAAAGGGACGAAAACTTGTTAGATGCAAATGGGTTTACAGAACCAAGTATGGACCAGATGGGAAAGTTGATAAACATAAAGCTCATCTTGTTGCTAAGGGCTTTTCAGAAGTTGAAGGCATTGACTATACTGAAACCTTCTCCCCTCTTTTGAAACTGAACTCTGTCTGCCTTGTTCTTTCCTTTACTGCCTCTTTCAAATGGGAAGTCCATCAGATGGATGTTCAATCCGCCTTCTTGCATAGGGACTTGCATGAAGAAATCTATATGGAACAACCTATTGGGTTTATACCAACAGACTCCAGTCTTGTATGTCGGCTTAAGAAATCCCTTTATGGTCTCAAGCAAGCTCCTCGGGCTTGGTATGCCAAAATGGATAGCTTTCTTTTAGAATCTGGCTTTTCTAGGTGTCATTCTGACAATACTGTCTACACCAAGAAAGTGGGCAAGTCTCTTATCATTCTTGTTCTTTATGTTGATGATCTTATCCTCACTGGTAGTGATCCAAACCTTATCAACCATGTGAAGTCCAGCCTTAAAAAAAAGTTTGAAATGACAGACTTAGGACACTTACATTATTTTCTTGGTCTTGAAGTATTGCAATCCAAGGAAGGTATTTTCCTCTCCCAATCCAAGTATGCCTGTGATCTTCTACACCATTTTCACATGGAAGATTGTAAGCCAACTCCTTCTCCCTTTTAGTCTGGAGTCAAACTTTGAGTCACTTGTACTTCCCCAGAAGTTGATGCTACCTTATATCGTCAACTTGTAGGGAAACTTTTGTATCTAACCCATACACGTCTTGACCCTTCCTTTGCTATTGGCCTTGTTGCTTGGTTTATGCAAACCCCACGTGAAAGTCATTGGAAAGCAGCTAAAAGAATACTTCGTTATGTTCGAGGTACAGTTCAGTTTGAAACTCATTACAGTGCCGAAGCATCTCCTCTATTGGTTGGTTTCATTGATTCTGATTGGGCTGGTGACCCTGATGATCGGAAGTCTACTGTCAGTTATGTGTTCACTCTTGGTTCAGGACCTATTACATGGGCTTGTAAGAAACAAGGTGCCATTTCTCTTTCTTCAGCAGAAGTAGAATATCATGGTGTCGTAGAAGCTAGTAAGGAAGCCTTGTGGCTTCGTCAGATCCTATCAGAGTTTGGCTTTCAGCAGCAGCATCCGACTACACTTTGGTGTGATAATCAAAGTGCCATTCAACTATGCAAAGATCCAGTACAACATCAGCGCAACAAACACATTGAACTGCACATGCACTTCATCAAAAAACTCATTCATGACCATGTTCTTGAAGTGCAATATTGTTCAACAGATGATCAAGTTGCAGACATCTTTACAAAGGCTCTCACAGAGGGGAAGTTTACTAAAATTTTATTTATGGTTGGAGTTTAGGAAGTTGTCACTAAGGGGGGATAGGCTTTAGTGCCTCCTTCTTTCTCCTATTGTGTCATATTTGTACATCCTTCAATCCTATCCCAAGTTGTTCTTAAGGGGGGATGTTAGTCTATTCCGACACATAGGAAATAGTTAAGTATAACTTGGTCTAGTGTAGAGTTAGGTAAAGTGTGTTTATTTACGATGTACTTTTGTAACTTACAATCCGACGATCATGATATGTTTTAGACATGAAGTGATCCGACGGTTCATTCTCTCCTCAGTATTACTGACACTTGATCCGTGGCTTAACACTGGATTGGTCCATGATCTCTATTTAAAGAGCATGGAGGGTCATTTGTAGGGTAACTGTTCATGAGAGAAGCTTATGTAAATTTTCATTCTTTTATTAATAAATTGCTTGAAGTGGTCGCGTTGGCTCAAGTCGTGGACTGTTTCCCTCTTTGAGGGTTTTAACCACATCAACAATATTGGTGTATTAATTTGTGATTTGTTTGTGAGCGGTGTCCTTTCGTATTCTGTCTGAGGAACTTACCTTTTAAATGCCTACACTCAAACCCAACAAGAAGGCACCCTTTTTTAGAGAGATTGAAGTCTCTAATCACATCTGGTCTTGCGCGACATGCACCAATCATGTATATAGGTGAAAGATCTCCTCATTATCCTCCCCACACAGATAATTAATGTGATCCTTGCATTAATTAGGTGATATAGAAACCCAAAGGCTTGTCCATAGTAAAAAATGATGTGTCCCACCTTCAACTAGGCTACCTCCCATGCAGTAATCTCTCTATCCAACTGAATTTCTTTTCAACCACATTCATTAAGACTAAACAAGAACATCTAGAAAGTGAGAAAAGCACGAATTAAATATTTTTTCCCAACCTAGGGTGCGATTGAGAAATTAGGAAGTATCTAAAGGAAGATTTAAAATCGAGTAAAGAATGTACGTTAGAAAGATTTGGATAAGGATTACAGGACATGATTGATCCTAGAAGCTTGATCTCTAGTCTATAAATTGCATATTGAATCCTACAATATTTCATCCATTTCCATTCAAAGTGTTTGATTAGTGCCTTTGATATTAGTAATATTTCCACCTCTGTTGAGTCAACAAAGTTTTTTCTCAAGATGCCAAGCCAACATGGATGGCCTATGTCTAGCCCAAAATCCATTTTGAGTAATCCCATGAGAAAATTCAAGTGGTGGCATCAATATTCCAACATAACCGAAAGGATTGGAAGAAGTGTATTCTCGCTTGAGTTTGTAAATGGGTTATGGGAGATTATCACCTCACCTCAAGCCAAAAGATCCCCTAATGCACATCTTTTGATTCAAATAATATGCATCCTACAACAATGTATCCAATGGTGTATAATTAGGATATATACCATTGGATATACACCATTTAAATCTAATAATGTATATCCCAACCTATGTGACATCTGATACAATCATATGGTGTGGATATTTTTTACCATGGAGGAATCTATGCCCTATAATCTGTATGGGTTCAAGGTGTCTTTCATAGCATAAAATGCATATATCAACGAAATCTTGTCAAAATGAGTCAACCAAAAATGGGGGAAGGACATGCCTATTAAGATTTATGTATTTCTAAGTAATCATCAATCAAAGTCACATTGGCAACCAATGGAATTGACATCCTAGTTTCCCTAGCTTACATTAGGGGAATTTTGAGGTCTAAAATGGGCCTCCTAAGAAAAACGTACAACCAAAATAAATTTTTTAAGAACCAGTAGGATTCAAGATGATGATGCCAACCATGGGGGATGATTCACCATTTTTGGAGTAAAAAAATAAAAAGATTAAAAATAATAAAATAATAAAACTACTTTTTCAACTCTTATTTTCAACTTATCTCCCTAAGTTTTTACTCAAATTTTGAGAGGGAGTACTCATTCGATGAAAAATTTAATTCCTCATCCAAGGAGTACCCATGTTTCATACTTTTGATGGACCTCGCTACACGAAAAATGAGAAATACATGAAAAACGTGATTGCAATCATGTTTTTCATGTATTTCTCAATTTTCATGTAGCAGGGTCCATCAAAAGTAAGCAACATGGGTACTCATTGGATGAGGAATCAAATTATGCATCTAACAAGTGTTTCCTCTCGAAATTTGAGTAAGCCCATAAGGAGATAAGTTGAAAATACGAGTTGAAAAAATAGTTTTTCCTTTTTAACCTCTAAAATTTGATGATGTAATCTAATCTTATTTTATTATTTCCACAATTATTTTATAATTTCCTTAGGAGGTCTATTTTAGACCTCAAAACTCTCCTAATGACTCGTTCCCCATTCATGGTATTTATGCTAATATTAAGCTCTAACTACTACTATTCAACAAAGTGTACAAATAAAGGTACCTAAAATTATATTGGTAGATAGAATTTGCAAGTCTCAAGAGCTGGGATAAAATCCAAATTAGGGAAGGAGAAATCAAGAGTAGGATAAGACAACAATCAAGAGGCAGAATTCTCCTCGATGCCCTTGGGGTTAGGCCCTACTAGTCTGGCCGACGGGCTTTAAAAGATTCCCTTCGGGGTTGATTTGCCCATATTTTCCGTGGATGTAGAGGCCACCCCATGAACCACCTGTAAAGAAAAATAATCAAGAGGCAGAAGTGCATAAAAAGGAGCTAAAGACTATTAGTGAAAGAGTTCATTGATAAACACCCTTCACTGAGGCTACGAAGCAAGTACTATAGGTTTCTACCCATTGGCAAGACAAAATATATCTTAACAACACATTAGACACACCATCACCATGACTAAGATATGTAATTAATCCTAACAAGGAAATAATTCCACGTGTTTAACATGTGAAGCACAACTATTTGACTTTAGATGGTTGAGGTTGTTCCTAACAAGTACATGTAAGATATAAGCACCAAATTTAGTTTCCTGATTAGACTTTCTTGGATTCGAGGGGTATGGAAATGCCTTTTGTAATACTATATATATGGGTTATGCTCTATGGATAAGGGATTGGGAAATTATATATCAAGAGGATTTAAGTTTTTTGTAAGAATTACTTCTGCTCCATGCTTAATACTGAGAAGCCAATTTTCTGGCTAATATTTTACAGTCGAATTCTATCAATCTCTTGAATTATTTTAGGGATAGAATGCATTTCTTATGTAGTCAAAGATTAGTTTTGTTTTCTTTCCTTTCTATTTATTAGGCTAATTATTTTATTCAAGAGGTTCGCATGCCAACATGAAAAATTCCTCAAGCTTGTTAGTAAAACCAACAATAATAAACCACTATGGAACCCAAAAAAAAATCCTTAAAAGTGGCATGCCTTGAATCAATGAGTATTTGATGTCCACTAAAATTTTTGGTTTCAAACCATTGCTCAACACATGTTCAAAGACACTAACTATGCATGAGGCAATTGTATCCACATAATAGGTATATGCATTTGTAGGGGAATTTACTAGAGCTCCTATAGAAGCCATAAGGTAATCTTTATTACATGTAGGCAATAGCAAGAGCACAAAGGTGGAAATTAGAATTGCTTGCACGTATGTGTATGTTGATATTTCTTGGCACATGATCTCCTATACCAACATATCCTCCTACAACTTCAGTAGTTGGATGAAAATGTCCAATGGGAAAAGGACCAAATGCAATAGCATGCTAGAAAACTTGTGGCCATGGGCCAAAATGTAGTAGGTTGATAACTATGTTGTAAGTAACAACCAAAGGTGAAAAAGATGTTATATGTAGGCAATAACAAGAGCATAAAGGTAGAATTTAGACTTACTTTCATGTACACGTGTTGATATTTCTTGGCACATGATCCCCTAGGCCAAAATATCTCTTGTAACCCTAGTAGTTTGATGAACAACTCCAATGGGAAATGGACCAAAAGCAATAACACATTGGAAAACTTGTGGCTAAGGGTCAAAATGCATTAGGTTGATAACTATACTATTAGTAACAATCAAAGGTGAAAATATTATTACATGTAGGTAATAATAAGAGCACAAAGGTAAAAGTTAGACTTACATGCATATATGTGTATGTTGATATCTCTTCTCACGTGATCTCATATACTGAAAATTCCTCTTATAACCTTAGCAGTTGGTTAAACATCTCCAATGGGAAATGTACCAAAAGAACTAGCATGTTGGAAACCTTTTGGCTATGGGCCAAAAGGAAATAAGTTGATAACTATGCAATTAGTAACAATTAGATTTAAAACAACTATTAGATGTAAGCAATAGCAAGAGCACAAAAGCTAGAAGTTAGACCTGCTTGTATGTATGTGTATGCTAATATTTCTTGTAACAAAAAATATTCCCATAACCCTAGTAGTTGGCTAAACAACTCCAATGGGAAAAGGACCAAAAACATTGGCACTTTGGAAAAACTGTGGCTATGGACCAAAAGGAAATAGGTTGATAAATTGTTGTAGTAGCTACAACAACCCCCCTCAATTTCTCTAAGTGTCACCTATATGTAAAGAAAGTGAGGGTCCCACCTAATCAAGAGTCTCATCATACACCTTCTAGGCTTGATTAACCTGTCCTTGCCTGAAATTATCTTTTTATTGGCCATTCCACCCCTTGTGAAGAGTTTGAATCAATTTTTTGAGATATTTCTAAACCCAACAATATAGGGCTAGAAGGTGCCTTCTCCAATGATACTACACTAGAAAAATGACTATCCCAGTGATAGAATACTCTACAAAGTGTTTTCTTATAGACATGGGACTCAAAGGGTGACTTAACCCATTAAATTGGTCTTGCAAATTTGCTTCCCCCATCACCATATTTCCCTAATGATGATTAGTCCAATGATATAACACTGTGATCCTCATCAACCCAATGATACAACAATTAAGGGATGAATCAATTCAGACTTTTCTCTCTCGGGCTTGCTTTTTGAAGTACTATATCACTCCAATCATGACTTAGCTAGCTATACAAATATTCAAAGGGACTTAACTTGGCTTGTTAACTTCTTAAACCTTCTTTTTTCAGCACCATATCACTCCCCTAATGATTATCTCAGCGCTATGTCACTCTGATGAGGTTCATCTAAATGCTACATCATTATGACAAAGGTCATCTCTCCACTATATCACTCCATTGATGGTTATCTCAGCAATACAACACTCTAATATTGGTTAGTCCAAGGACACAACTCACCAAAATTGAATAAGCATTTACTTTAGCTACTGCCTTATCTCAATGTTGTGTCATTGTCGTTATTACTCGGAAATTTCCCTGGATGTGGAAGGAAATAACTGAGGTTACCTCTAACCAATACCTTGAACTGAAATCTAGCCCTTTCAATCCGAAGGGGGATCCCTTCTATAACTCAGTCACAATGAATGGTTATGTATTCAACATGTTGACTAGATCTAATGTAGAGTGAGGGGTTTTGAAAAAAGGAGTTTGGTTGGGAAATAAAGACAATCCATTGGGCGATGGATTCAGGCACATGAAATAACAAATATTTGCAAGATGTTGGTTATATGGTCAATGACTGGCAAAAGGTTAGGTAGACAACAATTTCTTAGACATCAATTTGTCATTGTAGCTTAAAGTTGAAGAAAGGAACAATCCACTACAGTTGGTCATACAAGATGAATCCTAAAGAAACTTTAGAGGACAAGGGTGATAAATATCTGAGTACTATTGAAACATGTAGTGAGGAACCCTGATTCATTTATCTCTACTCAAATACTGAAGCTGAAACATTAAATGAATTAACAGAGAAATGAAAAACAATCACATAGAAGAAAAAACAGACAAGAAATTGTTGACACAAGAATCTTTCCATCAGAGAATAAAACACATATTTCATTAAATCTGGAAAAATTCTATTATAAGGATTATCTTAAAATTATGCTTTAGTATTATCCTTATTCTCCAAAATAGTCTATCATAACAATTTTATCACAAAAAATGGTGAATGTCTATATTCAAAGTAGTCAACAAAGTGATTTTCTAATTACTAGTTGTGGAAAACTCAATCTAGTTAAAATTCTAAATTATATATCCAAATACATAATTCCAAATTTAATGAAATATCTTTTATAAGTATATATGATCTTATAGTCTAAATTAATCAAAATCTCAAAAATACAAAGACTAGTAGTCTTCAGAACCCAAACGTTGCTACATTACATAGCCTTGCTTTATAATAAAATTACAAACTCTAACAAGTCTCTCTTTCATACTTAATTACAAACAGCTAAAAATAAAAGAGATAAAGTGTATCTCTCAAATACATGCACATAAACAACTTTCCAAGCCTATCTGAATCTAAAGATAATGTTGTTTCTGGAGTCATGGCTTGGGATAAGGATCAACAAGTCGAATTTGATGAAGTGGCATCCAAGTCAACGACTGTCCATGAGCGTTTTCCTCACGAATCCCTGAAAAATAGCGTCTAGTGATCCCTTAGAAACTCCAAAATTGTGATATATGTTAGAAAACCAAGAGAGGTTTTTTGAAATGGATCCATTACGGACAAAAAAATATTTTGGGTTTGTGAAATTTGTTCTCATTTGTTTGGAAAGTGTTCCTAAAATTATTGTGTTGTATATGAAAAAACAAAGTTTCAACTGGCCATTTTTTTACAAAAATGTGTTTCTACTCGGCGTTGTCAGCACATTTTCCTTCTTTACTTTTTTTCAAACACGCGATAACGTTGAAAATATTGTTGCGAGTGTTTTAACCCTTTTTATTACAAATTGACATTGACACTCCTGTTGTCAGGGTTTTAAATCTTTTTTTTACAAATCGGCATTGACACTGAAATTGTCAGTACTTTTAAAAACTAACAACTAAAATTGTGATAATCGCTAAATTCATTGGGATGTTGTCGATCATAGATGGAAGAAAGAAACCCTATAGACTAGAGACCTGATCCATTGGGCTAATCCCAACTTAACAGTTGCAAATTACAACCTCCACTTATTCTGCAACTGAAAACCATACTGTAATCCAAACTAAGTTGTATACTACATTGTAAACTGAAATTGAAAATGCACATGCTAAAAGAGATGCTTTCCTAGCAAGATTATTGATCACACCTACCTAGTCTAAAATGTTAAAAAAATTGTTAGATTAAATGATACAAAAATGCAAATGGAACAAGTCCGATAGTTGTTCAAATAATGTAGCTCCTTGATTATGCTTCAACAAAATGAAAACTGAAAAATGTAAGGGAAATGGCTGCTCATGATGGATCTTTTATCCACAGTGAAAACATGACTGGGTGCACAAGCTAAAAAAACCCTCCATATAGGCATCTATGAGCTCATGAAACATGTGAATGCCATACTTTGTTTGTTGATCTTCAAGGCACTCTAGAATTTGACTATTATGGTTGGCCTGTTCATGTGTCATTTTTATGTCAAACCATTGTTCTAATTGTGAATTGTCAAATTCTTGTTCAAAAACAAAACATTCTTCAATTGGAAAATCATAGGGCGACACTATATCCTCTCGTTTCGGAAGGAAAAGGTTTTCAAAAGGCAGATTTTGATAGTGAAAATTGTGAGACTGAATTTGAGCCTCTAAATTTTCAAGTTCTTTCTCAATTCTGTTAGCAAATGATTCTAAGAAATGAATCTTGGCCTCGAAATAAAATTTGCATGAACATAAATACATAGGTAAAAACCTTGAAAAAGTTGCATCAATCTGATCATCATCAAAATTGTCCCAATATTCCTTAAAACCTTCAATAGAAACAGGATTTGAGGCATACCCTGTCATCTTGATTGATTAGGCAACTAGATCTGCAGTTCAAGCTCTGAATTCTTTAGACAATGGAGCTACCATGAAAGTTCTGATTTCTGGAATCTGACAATGGAGTCACCAGGTGAATAATGTACAACTCAATGGTGGTCGTTGTTCACCATCAACAATCAGATCTAGATCTTGTCGTTCTCCTAGGGAAAATTTCACTTTCACTCCTCAACGACGGTGACATAACGTTATCACTCAGAAATTTCCCTAGCTGTGGAAGGAAATAACCGAGGTAACCTCTGGCAAATCTCTTGAATTAAAATCTAGCCCTTTCAATTTGAAGGGGGATCACTTCTATAACTCAGTCACAATGACTAGTTATGTATTCAACAAATTGACTAGATCTAATGTAGAGTGAGGGGTTTTGAAAAAAGGAGTTTGGTTGGGCAATAAAGAAAATCCATTGGGTCATGGAGTTAGGCACATGAAATAAAAAATATTTGCAAGATGCTGGTTATATGGTCAATGATTGGCAAAGGCAAGGTAGACAACAATTTCTGAGGCATCAATTTATCATTGTAGCCAAAAGTTGAAGGAAGGAAACAATCCACTATAGTTGGGCATACAAGATGAATCCAAAAGCATATTTAGAGGACAAGGGTGATAAATATTTGAGTATTATTGAAACAGAGCAGTGAATAATTCTGATTCATTTGTCTCTACTCAAATACTGAAGTTGAAACAATAAATGAATTAACAGAGAAAGGAAAAGCAATCACATAGAAGAAAAAACAGACATGATATTATTGGCACAAGAATCTTTGCATCAAAAAATAAGTATGTATGATGTTATAGTCTCAATTAATCAAAAAATGAAGAATACAAAGCCTAGTAATCATCAGTACCCAACCTATGTTACATTACATAGCCTTGCTTTATAAGAAAATTACAAACTCTAACAAGTTTATCCTTCACACTTAATTACAATCTGCTAAAAATAAAAGCGATAAAGTGTATCTCTCAAATACATGCACATAAACATATTTCCTATAATTCCCCCACTTGTTTTGACGATATAAATACATGTACCTTTTATATATTAGGCTAGTGAACCAGAAATACTTTATTTATCGATGTACCCATGTAGTTCCTAAGGAGCCATGATGCAAATATTATAAATATATTAAATGTACATATCCTTTAATATTAATAAAATAAGACTAGTTGTAGGGCCCACTCCATGGAAAGAGTATGGGGGGGCACAACTCCAAGGAAAAGGGCAATGGTTGGATATTTTTGGTAAAAAGTGCACTTGGGACTGAGGAGGAATCTAGAGGGTGCCACATGGCAAGTTAACCCATGCATATATAAAGAAGTGTAGGTTGGATATTTAGGGGGAGGATTGGTCAGTGAGTCCGGGGGAAGGACTCTAAGAGTGAATGATGGCCAGTGAGTCCTGGGATTGGACTCTAGACTGTCCGAGATGTGGTTATTAAGTTAACCATGCCTTATGGATGCATCATGTTTTTATAGCATGAACCCCAATGTTGACGGTTTATGGCCTGGAACCCTAGATCAACACGATTGTTGGGTTGACACCTTGGCAATTAGCATGGAGGGTGTCTGGAGCCCTGGAGCACCGTGATTGTTGGGTTGGCACCTTGGTCTTTGTAGTATGGATATTTTTTGCTTACTGTTGCCTTTGGAGATTTCATCCTAGCTCAGGGGTGACCTGATGGTTGACCTTATGAACCATGAGGTCTATGGCTTGGAGGAACGTTGATATCCTGCAACTATTCGGTTGGGTATTACAATTAAGTACCATGTTCCCTGATGTTTTTCTATGTATTATTTTTATGTATAATTATGCATTTCAGTGATAAATCCTAATTTGTGTACTTGTTGTAACGTGTGTGTGTGTGTGTGTGTATTGTGTGTGCATGTGTGGTGCCCTATAATGTGTGTATTCTTGGACTGATTAATCTCAGCGGGGGTTTCATATAATTACATGAATGCTTTCACTGTGGTACTTAACTGTTGTTATATGTGATGTAGAGAATATACAGTGAATCACTATTGTATATGTTTTTTGCATTGTAATTTATTTATTGCACAATATTATTGGGGTAGTGTTTCCTAGCCAGGGTTGGGGACACTATAAACTGATATCAGAGCTAAGTTTCAACACTAGGTTTGAATTGGCCCAATTGGGGTAGACCGGAAAAATTACGAAGGTTATTTATCAATTTTTTTGACAAAACTCCAATGATAATGGCATGAAATTCGCCTAAAAAAACTAAAAAATTATCGAAGTATACTAGCGAAGAAAATATTCAAAAAAATTAATTTGACTTAATTACTAAACAAAATTGGAAGAAGTAGATTAAAATTTTAGCCTTGAAAAGCCAAAATTCTTATATAGCACATTTTCGTTATTGTAATATTGCATAGGCCTCATAATAAATTTTAATGAGTGAAATATATATATATATATATATTACTTCATTTGAAAAAAAATGTTATTCCTTCCTCACGGCTCGCATGCTCATATATACATATATAATAGGTGGAAGGTTATTCCACTTTTATGTTATTTTTGAGCTAACATTAACGTGCATATAAATGTTTATACGTGGTTTTGTTAATGAATTTTGGCTTTCTTTTATATATATGCCTTATAAATATGATATGCATTTGGAAAATATGGTATTCGAAAGATTATAATATGTGGGGCCGAAATGGATCATAAAAGGTCACATGATCTCTCATTTAACGTCTTCGTCTTTCCACATGTTTGTTTATCTTAAATATGGTTCTTATCAATATCGACTCTTTTTATATAATATTAATATATATTAATAATGATTTTGATTCTTGGAATAATAATATTTTGTTTTAATCCAATGACGAATGAGGTTGGGTACTTTAAATTATGTGTCACAGTTGAATGAAAATGCATCTTAAGGGTGGTGGTGAATTAAATTTTAAGAAGTTTTTGTAAATAACTAAGAGATAATTGGACTCAATGTTGAGAATGATAATTATTTGTGTAATTGGACAAGAATTAAGTGTGATGTTGGTGTTGGGTGTGGAGTTTGATTATCTTTTTTATTTAGAGGTATTTGTTTCAGCCGGATGTATATCTCAGGAAGACTGTACACCCCTCCACACGGGGGGGACTCCCCCCCCAACAGGTGTTCGACAACAATGCCCTTGAAGAAAAAAAGAGATGTAAAATTGCCTTGTAAAATATTGTAATTTTGTATTAAATTTGAGCCGTTCATTAGGCGGATGAACTGACGATAGAAGTTATGTTTAATTTAGGGTTTTTCCCTAGAAGGCAACCCCTTGCTATATATGAGGGAATTGTATTGTGACTGTGTATATGTGTATTTTGAGTGAGAAAGAAAGAGGATATTGTGTGAGAGAGAAGAGGAAATTACAGCGGATCTGTTGTAGGTTGTATCTTTTTATTTTGATGGATAATATAAAAGGAAGGATTCGCTGTTTCTCCGTGGACATAGTCCAAATTGAGTAAACCATGCATATCAGTGTCTCTTGTTTTATGCATTTTCTGTGTTTTTGTTTATGCAATATTTTATATGTTCCATTTCTCTGTAATATATAATTTTCTAACAACTGGTATTAGAGTCGAAGGTCTATTTGAATGATAAACTCGCAGGAGAGAAGGGTCCCTAGTTCGAGTGGGAGAAATGACAGAAAATGGTAGGTTTAAGGTCAAAAAATTTAACAACCAAAACTACCAGTTGTGGAAGATGCAGATGGAAGATTATATGTATCAGAAAGACTGGTACCTACCATTGAGCGGAAAGACAAAGAAGTTGACAAGTATGACAGACACAGAATGGGATATTCTCGATAGAAAGGGACTTGGAACAATGCGGTTGTGCCTAGCGACGACAGTAGCTTTTAATATTCAAAGGAAATGAAAACAGGGTGTTTAATGTCGGCATTGGCCAAACTATATGAAAATCCCTCGGCCTCAAATAAGGTATTTCTTATGAAACATTTATTTAATATGAAGATGTTAGAAGGTGGATCTCTCGCTGATAATTTAAATGAATTTAATATGGTTACCAGTCAATTAAGTTCTATAGGGGTAAATTTTGATGATGAACTTAGGGCTTTATTATTTCTGTGCTCATTGCTAGAAAGTTGGAATGGTTTAGTTATGGCCATTAGTAACTTTGTCTCTGAATCTAATACTTTAAAGTTTTATGATGTTGTCGGTGTAATTCTTAGTGAGGAAATGTGATGGAAAAGCTTCGGTGAGACATCAGGTAATGATTTGAATGCAGAGACTGGGGGAAGGAAAATGGAAAGAGAAAAGAGCCCATAATATCACATTAAATCAAGGAAAAGCATATCCAAGTCTAGAGTAGGGATAGTGTGTTGGAAATGTGGGAAGAAAGGACACCTGAAGAAAGACTGTAAGTCTTGGAAGGGAAAAGAAGGAGACGCACAACAAGAAACGAATCATGGAGTGAATGTGACAGGTGATGTGTTGCAAGACGTTTTGATTCTTTCATTAGAAAATATTATTGATGCCTGGGTGGTAGATTCAGGGGCCTCGTTCCATGCCACACCTTATAGGAAACATTTTCATGATTATGTTCAAGGAGATTTTGGACAAGTTCGTTTGGGTGATGATAAACCCTGTAAAATTGTTGGAATGGGTAAGGTTCTTGTAAAACAGCAGAATGGAAACCAATGGCTACTAAAGGAGGTAAGGCATGTTCCAGATCTAAAGAAAAATCTGATTTCAACAGGGCAGTTAGGCGGTGAAGATTGTGTGACAACTTTCACAGATAAAGCTTGGAAGGTCACCAAAGGAGCTCTGGTAATAGCAAAAGGCGAAAAGGTTGGTACATTGTATTTATGCAATGGTATTTCTAACTCTATTAATTCTTTAACTTCCAAAGGAGTAGATGCAACATTATGGCATCATAGGCTCAGACACATGAGTGAAAAGGGGATGAAAAGTCTTCACTCAAGGAATTTGTTGTCGGGTTTGAAGAATGTTGATTTGAACTTCTGTGAGAATTGCATTTATGGAAAACAGAAGAGAGTCAGATTTCTCAGAGTTGGAAAAGAAAAGAAAAGTGAAAAATTGAGCTTGCGCATATAGATGTATGGGACTTGCTCAGATATCTTCTCTTAGTGGCTCTTGTTATTATGTTACTTTTATAGAAAAACTTGGATTTATTGTATTAAGAATAAATCTGATGTATTTAATACTTTCAAGAAATGGAAAGTTTTGGTTGAGATTGAGATAGGAAAGAAATTGAAGTGTCTTACATCAGACAATGGAGGTGAATACTATAGCAAAGAGTTTGATAGGTACTGTTCAGAGCATGGAATTCGCAGAGAGAAGACAGTTCCAAGAACAC